>OMOT01039947.1:5088-40708 GCA_900312575.1 Acanthochaenus luetkenii | reverse complement strand
AAGGGGAGGAAAATAAACCAAGGCGCTACGTACTGTTTGCTATTATTGGTTTATTGGTGTGTCTGTTAGTGGAGGGGAAACAGCAACTAGCCAATAGTGTGATTTTAGGTTTGGCTGAGAAAACAACGTTGCATGCCGTGTATGAGCGTTGTCAGTGCAACTGATGGAATGTGCAGTTTCACTTTCACTTTAGCCCAATACTCCCGATCTCTCTGGAAAGGCAGACCGTGGAGACATTTTAATCGTTCACAATCTAATATCGTCATATCGCCTACCCCCAGGGTCCAAAATTAACGCCAAGCGCCAAATGCAGGTACATTTTGGGTTTGGCACATAAATAAATTGGGGTCACCCGCCAGCTGGCCGGTAAATAATTGTAATTTAATTTATACTTCATTGTCACACACATGCACAGAACCGCACACCTAGTGAAATTATTTATCTGCATTTAACCCATCACGGATCCCCCCCGGATACACACAAGTGATTGCACAAACACACACATGCTAGGGAGGCCGGAGCAGAGGGCTGCCATGTACAGTACAGCGCCCGGGGAGCAATGTTGGGGTTAGGTGTCTTGCTCAAGGACATTACAACAGATTTATCCCCGGGAGGAGCTGTACTCAAACCGCCGCGGTTGCAGGGCGGGAACTCTACCTCCTGAGCTACTGCCGCCCCGATGAAAACATCGCTGGTTTATTTTCTGTGCTTAGACCGGCTGAGACTATTTTGACCCTCGCTGTCCTCGCTGACGTCAGCTAATCAGCAGCTCTCACTTTCTACTCAATGGCGATCCATCCAGAAAGTTCTGCGTAGTTATGTTATTAGAGATGTGGCGACACATACCCAGCGTTAACCCGCCAAAAAGAAAACATGACGAGAAATGTCACGGATGTCTGTTTTTCTGAGAGGTGGTTTTCAGTTTGAGGTGACGGCTAACTCGACATTACCGTCTGCCCGGTGGTCCTGCGGCATATGTTGAATACTCCGGTCCACAACAGGCCAGTTGATTAAATTGTTAACTGCCCTGTAGCCGTCCAGGCTACTGCTCCGAACCGTAGGTACAACCTCTGGTCATAAACGTATATGGTTTGGCTCGTAACTGGGTAACATCCAACTATCTATTATCTGGTTCTTTTCTGGATATCAGGAGTCAAAAGATGTTTCTCTCTTGGGGCAGAGCATGTATTACCTCTGTGTAAACAACACAAAGTCCACCAGTAATATAAAGAAAGTGTAAAGCATGGTACATTTCACTGGGATGGCTGTCTTCACCGCTCCACTGACCGGTAGACGCAGGTCTGCATGTATACGGACATGAAAAACAAGTCTGCCGTAACTACCCAGAATGCAACAGGCACAATTTATCCGTAGCAGATTTTTGTTTTGATATGCAGTACAAAAAAAATCATCATATTTTAATAGTATTTATCCACTGATTGAAAAGAAAGCTGTTATTTATTTGAAAAGAGGTAACTGTTTATATTAAGTGACTCATTTGTTACAAAACTGTTTAACTGACATGTCTGGTGATGAGGTGTGAACCGTATGAATTGATAGCTGCAACTTTTTGAGAAGAAAATGCCCAAATTCTGATACTCTGAACTTTTTACAAGTAAAGTTATAAAAATTATGTTATGTATTCATAATTGTCTCTTTAAAGTTATTCTAAAGGTGAATTTGCATACAAAAAACATAAGGTAATACTTTTTTGTCAAATAATGTATGATGCAGTTTTTTGGGCCGGTAACAAATATTTTTGGCCAGTCATTGGCAGAAGTTACTTTTGGACCCTGCCCACCCCTACACTGCTGCATTTCTCGTCCTTGCATCAACTATGAATACTCAATACAACTTAACATTTGACATATCCCTAAATCGTTTGTTGTGTACTTAATGATCTTTGACTTATGACCATAGTCTGTGGTAAGGGTGCTTTAGCTGCAATACCATCATTTATTGTTGCATTTATTTTATCCTGATCTTATGAGATTTTGTTGCTCCAGTGTTTCCCCCAAGATTTATTTTGTAGCACTGGGGTTTGGGCCTCTGTAAGTTTGGCTGGGATGCTGGTTTGCTCTCGGAGTTTCTGTGGCATTCCCATCACCTGTCGCAGTTTTAAAGCAGCACATATTTGAATTGGGCAATATTACTTAAATCATCCTGTATTTGTTTCTTTTCTTTTGCTCAAGTGAGAAATAAGGCCAGAGGAATTAGAATTGTTTTTAAAAAATTTAGCATTTGGGGCAATTTTCCAACATTATGGGGCTGCCATGGAGTGAATATAGAGGGTACAGTGGTTGAGCTATTCTGTCAATGCAATGTAAACTGATTGTGCTTTCCCTTTCAGGCAATAAAAAAGTAAACATCGGTGACGAGGAGGGGGAGAAGAATCCACATCCATTTGATATTGTTCGTATGTCGCATCCCTCCAACAGCAATGGTAACAGACACATAATTAATGCAAACGTGAAACAGAAGGCAACACATAAGCTGTACACAACTTTTCCAAAGGTGAGCAGCAAAGGTTTGGATCATAAGAAGAGTATGGACCTAAAACATGACAAGGAAAAGGCTCTGGATTTGAATCACCACGAGGGCCAACCTTTGGATAAGAAAGACTCTGTGTTGCTTCAAAATGGCGTTGTAAACTGTGGCTTCATTACAAATGGCTATTCTAGCAAGGACAATGATGGCAGCGGCTCCGAAGGTGGATATACTACTCCAAAGAAACGCAAGGCCAGATGTAACGGCATCAAGAATACTGACAATGTGATTAGAGAAAAGGAGAAGGACATGCAGCAGGGCAACACTGCACAGGAGCCTGGGACTTTTAATAATGAGACAACTGAGAAGGGAGTAAGTTCAAGACTTGATGGCTTTAAAGTTGTCCATAAAGTAGAGGCTCAATCAGCAGCTAGACGAGCAGTTGCCTCTGAGGCTTCAATGGGTGATTCTCAGAGGAAAAATTCGGATGGCAAAACAGTAGGCACCTTTGGTAAAAAGTTTGAGGAACGGCACAAAGCCAAGCTCTCTTCACCTTCAAAAGAGGACTCATGGACTTTGTTCAAGCCCCCTCCAGTATTTCCTGTGGACAATAGCAGTGCTAAAATTGTACCCAAGATCAGTTATGCAAGTAAAGTAAAGGAGAACCTCAACAAAGTAGCCCAAGCTGGGGGGGAGGCACTGCCTCCTCCTGTTAGACTGTCACAGGTCCCTATGTCTGCTATGAAAACTATCACCAATGCTAGCTTTACTAATGGTCCTGTTTCAGGAAATGGAAACGGCTGCCCATCAGTGGGTACCTTCTTTGCTCCTGCTGCTAGTAGTACTCTACCAGCCCCAACTCTCCCAAGTGGTGAGAATGTAGCATCATCTTTGGAAAGTAACTGTAGCTCTACAACCAGTCCCGTAGATGCTGAAGCTTATGAGCTTAGAAAGTGTACTCTTTTAATTTATCCTTTAAATATGCAACCTGTGCTCCCTAGTGCTCGCCAACTTGACCCACCGGCTTCTCAGACAAATCAGAAAGCCTTGGGAGATATCTTCCAGAATCAGTGGGGGCTTTCCTTCATCAACGAGCCCAACTTGGGGCTAGAAGGAGTAAGTGGGCAGATGACTGCAGAGGACAAGACTACTGTGGTCCCACCCCAAGGCGAGTGTCAGGCTGTTGCATCCAAGGCTGCCCACCCATGCTTTGATGCTAGCCCATCAATCCCAGAGCCAGTCATATTGGCTGAAGTGCCAGAGAAAAGGACTTGTGCCCCTAGCAGTGCGTCTAATGCTTGTGTGATGGGTGAGGAGGACACTAGGATGCATCCGTCTGTCCAAAAGACAAAGGTTGAGGCCAACAGTCCAGGTTTTGCTGTGTCAGCCCCCAGTAAAGATAACGGTGCTAAGCCTGTACAGGGCCTGCTGACCACCTTGTCGTTTGGCTCATCTAAAGAACAGGCTCACTCTAAAGACATTGGCAGAAGGTGTAGCTGGGGGTCGTTTGATGTTAAAGCTGCTGTCACTTATCACACTAAAGGTAACTTCCATTAACTTTACCTATTTACGATCTGTCAAGTAAATTTGTATAGCCCTTAATCACCGTTACAGTCTGAAAGTGCTTCACAACGGCCACATTATGAAACTATAAATGCTCTAAATTTGTCTAGCGATATCATTTTAATGAGTTCAGTGTATTTAGCTGAAAATATGCTTCAAGAACTATTAATCCAGTTTTGTTTTGTGTGCTGGAATAATACTCTTTTTATTTTCCTTCAACAGAAATGGAATACATTTTCAATTTGCAAAAACAAGGTAAACACAACTGTTCTGAGCCTTTTATCTTTAAATATGTTTACTCTACATTTTCTCAGCAAGATTTACATCTTCAAACACCTGTTTTATTGTAAAAAGTGCAAAAATTGAACATGAAATAATATCAAGTGCCAACATTCATGATGGTGAGGTGCAGAAGTACAGTGTAATCAAAGACAGGCTAGAAGTTACTCATATGTGTGTATGTAAATGTGAAGAACAAATTCAGAGATACATTGGTATTTTGGTCCCGATCCAAACATAATCACAGATTCAGCTGCTATATGAATTACGGACCCGTCTCCCAACAGAAGACATAAATAGGCACTGGGTGACGCAACATATGTTTTCACCACATCTTCTGAATTGGGCTACATTCCTCGGATCAATCTTTCAATTTTTTGGGTGTATTTAGCCTTTAGCGAGTGCCCATTTGTTAACTAGTGTTTTTCTTGGCAAGGTCTCGTTTGTAGGAGACTACTAATCTCAGTGAGGCTACCTGGATAAATAAAAAAGTTAAAATAGGTGTTTTCAGTGCTGCCCCTTTTGATGATTGACCGTTCAATTGAAACTCACTGGCTACCTGCTTCTGCCCCGCTCAAAAAGATCCTGAAACTTGTTTGTCTAACTTGTATTGCTGCAGCTACAAACCACAGAACAGTCGTTCGAAGGTCAAGTATGAATCAGATCCCTCAACCCAGATGTAAACACCTCAACCTGGTTGCATTGCTCTGGTTTTAGTGTCCTTTTTGCCTAACAAGCCCCGTTAACTGCCATGACGACCAACGCCACCTGAGACGGCATAGTAATGCTGGCATGTAATTCAGTAGACTTGAAATACTTAGCCTGAAGTCCAACCACAAGCTAGCATAATCCTTGATCATGATCAGCCATCATCACTATAGAAACTGTGATCTAGACATTTGGGGCCGATACAATTGCCAATTTCGTGCAAGTAGAATTTACGTTATGGGTGTATTTTCTTCAGCATTATCTAATGTATGTTCTCTTTACTTCGTAGAATTGTTGAGTCCAGTTCTTTGGAAAGTCCGTCATAAAATTCACGTCTATTTCTGAGACAGAAGATGTTGACTCTAATCCTGTGCTTTCTCTTTTTCTCCCCTGCTCTAGATCCAAAAAGAGTAGTGGTTTATGACGAGACCAAGGATGGACCCGATCAGTGAGGTAGATCGTCTACAGTACAAGCCTGCTCCTCTCCTGGGTTCTGCAGTTTTCTACCTTGAAAATCATGATCCTGTTGGATAGATAGTGACAACTGTGAGTGATGAGCGGGACAGATTTTCTTTGGAACCGAGGGTGGAATAACAGACTCTTGGGGACATCAGATGGTTGGACTTAGTTCAGAAACACAGACTCGGGAGAGATGTTGAAAGAGTTGATCGGTGCCTCTCCAATATGATGGACACTTGTGACATTGAGCTGTGATAGACGTCTGCCTCAGCTCTTTAGGGATGATGTTTCGAGTTCAACAAAGGAAGGTGTCGTCGACGGCACCTCCCAAGCCTTTATCCTGTTGTCCATTGAACTGTGGCAACCATCAGTCTGACTGTAGGATGCCTCAGTCCATGTCATTTTATTTCTTCATGCATTCAAATACGTTGGTTGTAGATCTTTTAGAATTTATACACATCGGTGTGCAAGTTTGAATTAATCTTGAAAGAAAGGAGAACACGCCTCGAAAAGAATGCTTTGAAGTTGTGAAATTTTGTTTCGTAAGAGTCCTGTTAAACTGCGAGTTAAGTGAAAGCTGATGATTGGTAAGGCCCTATCCAGTGAGGGAGAACCTTTGTCTTAAATACATTGGGGAAATCAGAATGCCCAGTAATTAAAAATAACTGCGCTTTTTGTCTTCTTTTTTATATACTGTTTTGTCTGACCTACATGAATAAGTGTTATCTGCACTGCAACGACCCCAGAGCACAGATACAAAAGTGCCCAATTTGAAGGAAAGCCACGCCCCTTCATTTAATTGTTTATTATAGGTGTGCTAAAGATTTTAAAAACATTATGTATTCATCAAAATCTAAACAGAATTCTAAAGCTCGTCATATTATTTCATGTGGTTTATTGATGTGAGGTCGTCGCAGTCTTCTTAAATCCAGATTCATATACCTTTTTTAAAATATGATATGAATCATACATGTTTAGAGATGAGGTGAAAGAGACATATTCTGGAGCAGGAAATATTGCTTGGAATAAGCGGCGTTCTGTGTTTTGAGCTATTTGTTAAGCAGCAAGACTCAGGATGTCCATACAAATTATTTTTGCCTGCATTTTCTCCATGGAAAAATTGTTAATTTCCTATTTTCCTATTGCATTTTTCAACTTAGAATGTTTTTGGTTTTTGTTTTGTTTGCTAACTCAGCATTTTATCTTTAATTTTCTGTCTGATTACTATGGCATTGTGTTTCTTGCATGTTTACTGGTGGTCAGAAGTCACTGTTCATTGCCACACAAAGATGACAGTAACAGAACAATTGCAATACTAGCCCAGGGTCCCTGACTAGCCACTTTGTCATACTGTGTTAAAATGTGAAGATATAGTACTCTTATGTTATACTGTGGATAACATTTTAAGTTTGCAAACCAGTGTGCAATAACACTGTGTGAGCCCATACAGCTTGTGAAATGGGTTAAATGGGGCTACAAAAACATCAAACAAAATGCTGCCGTAGCTTATTTCTGAGTCCAAAGTGTTTAGATGTCATACTTTCATAGAACAGGTTGTGTTGAAAGACCCATTTAAGTCGAGGGAGCCCAAATCTATACTACATGCTAACTGGCCAGCCATGACGTCATTTGTATTACCGTCTCCAAATCATGATTGGTTTTCAGTTAAGGAAGGAACTGTCCAGGTTTCTTTTCTCTACCAAGATATGATTGGTTAATGTGTGGATTGATAGCACTTTATATAAACTAATTGCTTTTATCTTTTAATTACTAAAGAGATCTATATGTACTGACAAGAAATACTCCTTGAAAGAATGGCTCTGGGCTGTTACTTTTCAGAAAAAGTTGATAAATACAGAATTATTAAATGCAACTCAGGTAGTGTTGATAAAGCCATGACTATGTTAAATATTGTTTTTGCCAAATGGCCCCTGTCATGTAATGTGCCCAAATTGGAAATTGTTTAAATGCTTAATTGGAGTCCTATTCTAGAGTCCCATATGCTGTGACAAAACACCAAATTATTTCTTTTGAAGAAAACCGTGTCATGGCATGCAAGGTGCTTTCATCGATCATTTTGGGCTCTAAGCATATGAGTTTTTCAGTTTTTATTTCCTGTTAGAAAAGCACATTGCTCCATGCTCTGTTTTCCGTGTATAATAGACGGTAATCTTCTCTCAAACTTTGATGGCTCATTTTCGCTGTCAGTTGTTAATAGTGAAGCACCCCTTGACTTATTATTCCTGAACATCAGTGGTGTTTATATGGGGTTGTTACAATCTGGGTATGAGCTTTCAAATACAGTTCTTTCTAATGTGTTCTGATAAGGCTACGTCACAGCTTGTACCGTACTTAAAACACTGAGAGAAGTCGTAATTACAACCGTGTTTTGTACAAGTTGTCATTTTGACATTTTACCTCCATCTGTCTAGTCCAAGTTAGCGCTCTGCTATTTAAAATGCTTTTGTTTTTGCTTCCATTGTACATCGTGTGATGGATGAGTGTGTTATCAGATGCTGTACTCCGAATAAGAACAAAATGGTGTCTTATGTGGCCAATGAGGAAGCAAGAGTATTTGAGTGGATATTTCCCATTAGCGTTTACTTATTTTTATGTTGAATGCTAGTGAGAATTGATGGTCAAGTTTGGCAGAACTCATTACTTCATTTTCTTCTGATTGCCCATACGCCATAGACAAAGTGACTTAATCAGGTTCCCATACTGTAAATGCCAAATGATATAGTTAACAGTCTAAAAGCGTTAAATGTCAGTGGACAGTGAACACATCCATAAGCTTCTAAGTGTAAAGCAGGGTGGTCAAAATAAGAAGTATGTGATGTTTCTTTTGTCTTACAGTGAATACACTTTGGATTTCTTTGTTTTTTGAGAGGATGGTCCCGGATTCAGGGAAATCACAGAATCTCCCCTCCTGCCCCAAGGCTCCTCATTCTGAAGCACTTAATACAGCAAAAGCTATGTTGAATATGCATTTATGAAGCTCAAACTATTATTTAGCATTGTAGCCTGCAAACCAAAAACTGGTTCTTAATAGCTGAGTATATGGTAATACAATGATTGGGTGAGTGAGTGTCGGTGTGCTTTGTGTTGAGAAAGAAAAGCCTGAGTATATTTTCACCCCCTCAGGATGTGCAATCACCTCAAGGATGCTGATGCAGGCTTCCAGGTTGTGAGTGATGCGTTTTGGCCTTCTTGTTTGTGGGTGTGTGGCTGTGCATAGTGAGTTCTTCCTATTATATGCAAGTTTCCCCATATATTTCAAAATCCCTGTTTCATGTTCAGGTGCCTGTGTGAATAATATACTTTTACAGCGATTTTGATGATTGTTTAAAATCTGCTTCCAGCATATATCGTGCCATTTTTTTCTTTTCTTTTGTCTTTATTTTTTTCGTGGTAACATTTGCAATGTTGTTCAAATGTTCTTACAGCTGTCCAAGTTTCTCCTTCAAGTGACATGGAAGTAGCTGAAAGCAATGAGCATTTTAGGTGTTTTCTAGGTTTTGAAATTTTCATGGCTTGAAAATTGTGTGACCTAAAGCCAAAATCAGTTTGAATGGGACAGATGACGACTGCTTGCTGGTGTATAGACATGCCAGTCCATTGTCACGTTAACGTCTGAAGTAGCACATTATTAATTTGAACTGATTTAATGAATTCATATTTTAACAATTGTATGTTTTTTTTATTTTTGAGTTGTCACCTAATTTATCCATAGATGCACAATTAGAATGAAACTACTTCAAAGGAAAGTGATCTCATTTTTGATCAGTTTTAGACTATTTAGTTATTGATTAAGGCTGAAATAGACCTATTTTCCCCTATAGCATCAGTGTTAATATATTTGAAGTTACTGTTTTCCAGCAGATTTTTTTTATACAAATTACTTTAATGCATTTCTTCAAATAGTCGTGATGGAGTAATGACCATTGAAATACACTGCATCAAGAGTTCCTCTTAATATATATATTTTTTGTAGTGTTCTTGATAATGTTGTGGGGGGGTGAGGTAAGGGATAATGTGCAGTTAGACAACTCTGAATCGGCTTTCGCCAAAGGTACACAACTCGGATATTCAGCCACTGTATGGCAAACGCACAGATGGGGGACATCGACGTGACGACCAGCTTCCTGACAACGAGCTGGGTTTTGGAGAATCTTTTTGAAGTCACTACTGTAGCAGCTGAATGCCACTTTGAGTGTGTTGCGGTCTGAGAAAGGAGAAATACAAAAAGAAGACAATGCAGAGATAAAACAAATGCCGAAAGTGCTGCTTCTTCATCCAGTAATCAATCGTCTGTAATGGGAAATGCTGGACTTGGTGTTTGTGCTCCATTTTAAAAACTGTCCCTCCTACCACTGTCCTTGCCTCTTGTGAAAACATGTTAATGTAGGGGGCTTTTTGTTTGACTGTGCGGCACCTGAGAGGTTCAGTATTTATGGTTATACACATGGGGTGTAAACAAGGGCAACGTTTGTCTTTACAGTATTCTGTACTGCTAACGGTCATGAAGGGAGGTGATGCGTGGTGCCGAGTCATCTTTGTTCAGTTTCTCCTCGTCTCAAATGGCTATTGTGCTTGTTGATGCATTATCGATCTGCTCCTCCTTTATCACTTCTACACCTCCAGCCCCCTAAATACGAGGCAATAGCATTTCTTTCTCAAATGTCTTACACGTTGACATTTATGTTTTTAAGTGTGCAGTCTGCAGCCTGTTTTTGTTTTATTTAACAAATGTCACATTACAATGTTCCTTCTTTTTTTTTCTAAAGCATGATAATAACCTTCAAATTCCAAACAATGTAATAGATTCAATAAAATAAAAAATAAAAACTCAAGTGTTCACAATTTTAGTTTCCATTAAAATGTCAAATTTTCATTAAGAAGTCAGTGTTTTGTGTGCATTGTTCTCTGTTTGGCGTTCCTGCTGTCTAATGTTGCATGGGATTGAAAGCATGTTAGATGCTTGTAGCGTAGGGCACTTTGTCACTCAGTACTGTGACTATATTGTAGTTTTACAATACTAATGGCTTGTTTATACTAAGCTAAGTCATTTTAATCACACTACTACAGATGAGTTTCACACGGCACCAAAACAAGTAATTGGTAATTAATTTAGTTACAAGTGCATCAGTTCTCTATTTACCCCTGGTGTGACAACACTACAGCACATGTTAATACTTTAATAAACCCATCAAAGTTTACCAGTGGAATCTAAAGTATGAAAAGATGAGCTTATGTTGCTCATAAAATTCTTGTCTTATTTTTCCTCGGCAGGTTGTATCAACACCGTTTTCAAAAGACAAAATGATGTTAAACTGTCATGGATGCCCGTGTTAAGCACCAGTCATGAAGAAGAGAGTGAAATTGGTAAAAAGCTATAAATGTAGAGAACTAATACCAACAGCAGGTGTGAAGTGTAGCGAAGTAGTTTAGTTGATTCAGCAGTATGGGCAGTGTCATGGGACTTCAATGGTTTGTCATGCCATGATAGTCTAGGATAAACAGCTTACAACAGCAAGTTCACTTCCTGTTACAATGTGCACCAATCAGGAGCGTCCCTGCATTTGACGCCATGTGTTAAGACAATGATGTGCTCAGTGAGCGGTGTGTTCGGATTCCACTGTCTGCTCACAGCAGGTTAGAGTAAGGACATCAGTGATGCCATGTGGGCCTACCAGCCTGAAGTAGCCCATCTTGATCAGAAGGCCTTGGAGAAGTGCAGATACAAGCAGTGACAGAGGGAGAGTCATGATGAAGGTGTGCCGTCCAAAGACGCCCCCTTGTGGGTGATGGATTGCAACCTCGTTGACTGGGAAAGTACAAAACCACATCCAGACCCACTCTTTTAATCAGATTGCTAGTGAAAGCTTTTAACAAACACCTTGACCGATTTCGTGAGCAGAAACTATTTCACTGAACAATTCCAATCTGGTTTCCCCAACTGCTCCAAAGTCTTAAAAAAGTGATGACTTTCTATAATAAAAAAACTTTCTAGATAATCTAACAAGTACACGTTTTGTCTTGTGAGATAAAATGTCTGATTGACATGTTAATATTCTATTAATTTTGTATATATGTATCCAAAAGGGTTGATTATCGTCTGATTTGTTTAGTTGGTGACCCTATAGGAGGGTTTGGCCCCCCCGGTTCTGCACTGGACCAGTGTACCCGGTGGTGATCCTGAGTGGGACGGCATGAATGGGATTGTAGGTAAACAGTAACAGTAGTAGGATTACAAATACAGGACAGGTGGAAGGGAAGAGGGATCCGGAGATGAGGTGCGTGTACGGGGGTTCAAATGTGTTCGATCAACGTGTTGTTCTGCGTCTGTTGTTTTTGCAAAGGTGCAGCTCCGAAAAATGATTGCCACTGTTGCAACAAGATGCTGATGAGGACGACGTTACTGTGGCAGGATAAGCATTTCATGAAACCTTTCTGGTACAGGATACACATCCTCTACACCAGACGTTATTCCAAATAACACCTCTTCCAGTAATACTTGAACAAATGTATCTTTATGTACTTATCATATCTGTGGATATGAGGCAATGCTGATATGAGGGCTATAGAAGAATAGGCAAACACTGGTGTCCTTGTTCATTCATGATAAATGTGTAGCACTAGTGACGTTAGGCTGGTGAGATATGAATTGGGCAATATGAGGGGAAACCAAGACCGTGATCTCTGCACTTGGGTCTTGGAGCTTTGTGAACTGCCACCTAACCAAATCCAGCTCGACTCTTTCCACCCTTCAGTGTCTCTGAGGCTTTTTCTCTGCTGATACATCCTATTTCAACTTACAGTCAGTATCTATGACACAGATCAATTCCTGAGGTATTTACTGTGTTGGTAGTATTTATTCCTCACTTATGGCATAAATCAAATAAAAGTAACCTGCACACTAGTGTTTAACAGCAAGGAGAATGTCCAATGTGTAAATATTCATTCACAACATGTGCTCAAGTGACGCATTTTTATTTATGTTTTATTTATATAGCCCTTTTATACAAGCATGTCTCAAAGGGCTTTACATTGCATCTTATACATAGTACATCACATCATATACTACATTACACACAAACACATCAATTTGCATGTCTTTGGACTGTGGGAGGAAACCGGAGCACCCGGAGGAAACCCACACGAACACGGGGAGAACATGCAAACTCCACACAGAAAGGGCCAGGCGAGATTTGAACCCAGGACCTTCTTGCTGTGAGGCGACAGTGCTAACCACTGAGCCACCATGCCACCCTTGATTGGTTGATTTATTTTATTCGATACAAATGTAAATAACATACAATATATAAATAAGCACAGTATAATAAAACACTTATTTCCAATGTGGTCCTCAAACCATCCTGAGTTCTCTACATATAAGAAGGACCATAGGTGAAGGGTCAAATGTATATGTCCAATAAAGTCTATAAATAGAAACATCGTAGGAAACAATTGAGTTGCAATCCGTCATTTTGACCGAGGGGATTCATATAGGAAAAACATTTAGCGTTCTGCGTTTTTCAATGTTGCCACCTCTGTGTGACTAGCAGTGATACGGGCACATGAATATGGCTTCTTCTCTCTAGGTGCCGGTCTTACGGAGGCGGTGGGCCCAGCGTCTCTATTACGTACTGTGTTGAGAGCTGCATCAAGTGCTTATGAAAGGATCATACATGATCTGGGCCTCTTTTTCCAAATCCAAGGGGTCACTGCGATCCACTATGATCCACTGTTACGCCGGTCTAAATCTTAAACTTGGGCCCCACACTGTTTTCCACGGTAGTGTGTCCCGAGACTTGGAAGAATGGCAATATGAGACTTAGCATATCTAAGAAAGATGATGGTTCGAGGGAGTCTTCTTTATCGAAGGCGCTGGGACTCCATGATCATTTTGAGATAGACAGAAGGACAAAAGCAAGAAACCTATCCTATTCACTTTTCATTTCGGGTTCAGTGGTGATCAAGCTCCTCAGTTCTGACTCGCCTTGTCTCCAGAAATAGTCGCCTCACAGCTCACAGTGGGACCCGAACTGTAGCCATCAACTGCAGCACTCCTTCCCTCAGCAGTGAGTAGGAGGCAACCGTATGAATCTGACAATCTTTTTATTTGCATTTCAGGTAATACAAAAATAACTCGCACTTTTTGATACGCTTACCCTGCTAGTCCCACTCCATTGTAATGTTCAATCAAATGTGGAGGGAACCTTTACGTGCAGACAAGATCAATAACGTAACAAAACATGGCAAAATAACCAATAACCATTGGAGGGAACACTTCAAACCATTGAAGCAGAATAGAGCCCAGCTAAGATTGCGGCAAAGCCGATCATATGTTTTGTCCTATCAGTTGATATGAAGGTCCTGTGAGGCCAATACAAACATTGCAATAGTGGCAAAAGGTTCCACGTGTTCTTGTACAGGACCTCAGAGAGAGAGAAACAGAAACCAGTCAGTTTTGGTCCAAAACATGGGTCAACATTTGGTGTGAGTTTAGCCAGCTTCATTTTTAAATGTGACGATGTACAGTATCAGAACATGGAAGTTGTACGTGCAGGTCCTTCTCCCACTGACACAATACAAAAATGAGAATGAGGGTAATTAACATTTGGTGTTAGCTGCTCAGAAGATAGAGATCCATTGTCAGTAAACAGGTCCTTTTGCACGGCCCATTTCTATAAATCTTACAACCATAAGATACCAGGTTAGATTTAAGAGAAACGGGGATGAAATTGAAAAAGTAGGCCATTCAGTATTCGACAGTCATGGACGATATTGCATTGAGATATTGTGTGAGTGATATAATAACAACTTTCCCTCAAATGTTTCATAAAAGGCTGGTTCACTCACAGACATGAAGGAAGGACGGGGTTAACGTTTGAAATCACATTTGAATGAAGTTTAATCAGCAGAGGCTACGGCACAGCGAAACATTCCTTAGACCATTTTTGATAGAAATGTTGAAATGAGCTTCGATGAATATCTGCCTATGGAATCTCAGCTATTAGGAAACAGCCTCTCAGCTACATTTTCCTGTGCTTTTCATCACATTGATATATAGACTTTTTGTCTTTCTCATAATGGTAATACTTTGCAGAACCATCTTTCCCCTCTCTGATATGACTCCCTGCTGACTGAGGAGTGTCAAACTCAATCTTAGCAAGGGCCACTTTGAGAAATTAGAATCAATTTGAGGCCTTTACTTTGACCAAGTTAACTTGATCATATAGCCTCACAAACATGTAGGCTGCTTGACGTACACTAACGTAATCTACTGGCCATGGTTCTACACGTCGCAGGTGACTATCATATATATTCTGCCTCAGAGGCAATATGACTGATCACTTTCTTAAATTGTGGTCACTTTCAGAAAGGAGGGAAGGGTGTTGTGGGGAGGGATCAGTGCCACAAGTTAGTTTAGAAAGTTTGAATCTCCGTTTTTGGAATCTTTGCAGGGATGAATTTGTGGTTCGGTGGTTGTAAGAACGTTTTGCACACTTGAAATAAGAAATAAAAAACGTCTTTGTAATTCCAGTTTGAAAACGTGAAAATGTTCTTGAAAGCTTGCAACTAAGAGTGTAACTGAGCGTCTTGAAAATGCCAATGGGCATTTTTTTGTTCCAAAACAGAGACTGCAGAAAGTTGAGTTTTGAAAGCCAGAAATTGCAGCACCTGACGAAGTAATCGTTAAAGTATTGATCAAAATACCCATCAACCCCAATACTTTTTCTTCCTTTGTATTTCCTTTGTATTTTCGTCCCGTCCTCCAATAATAACCGACGTCCTTACCAGCTTCTATGCTGTGTTGCTCACTAGTTTGCCCTAAGACAGCTATTGATTCCGTGGCATCAAATCTATGAAGACAATAATGATGAATAATGAACAGCGAGCTGCGTCCTTTGTGATCTGGGACAAAACTGATGGCCTTTGTAAGTGTATAATGCCTCATCTGGTGGATGACACACGAGGAAAGAGATCCACAATATCTGGATTTTCTGCGTCAGTTAGCCCATGGCCTTCCCCTGCTTTCCATTATGGAGCTGGCTACTTAAAGCACACAGAGCTGTATCTAATTATTGAAGCTATAATGACTTGGACTTTCAAAGGACTACAAGCGTAGATTCCATTCTACAGTAGGATATTGGCACCTGGGTCACTTGTGTGCACTCTGTCAACCGCAGGACACAAATGGTGCGTGAGGAAAATATTATGCAATGTTCTTTTGTGGATTGTTTCGATGCCGTCACATATTGAACTCGTCTGTATTTTGGAGTAGTTGTGACTTTGCTCTCACCGTGTTAAACGTAGAACTCGCTAATCTTTAGACACTGAACATTAAATCACCTGTGATTATGGTTAGGGGAGTAATGAAATATGTCAAAGTAATGTGATTGCAGCGCTCTTATTATAAAAACCGGTAGCTGTAATCTGTTACAGTTATGGAGAGAAAAAACACAATCGCATCACCGATACCTTTTTATTAAATAATCTGGAAATATGTTTGATGAAAAAAAGGCATTTGCTTGATTGTGGAACTGTATGCAGTTTGCAGTTTCATGCAAATAACAGGTAATATTGGTTATAGATGATCATATCAATTCTAATTACAGTGTATATAGTGGGGGAAATGGATTATGTTACTGATTATAATTTGTCAAAGATTACCTTAACCCTCCAACCATGTTTGCGACTATCCTGCAATGTAAGAATGATGGACTCCGCTTACACCATAAATACGTACCGGTATGTATAAGCTCACGAACAACTTGGGGAGACAAAGTGAAAATCAGTAGATGACATTAAGGATAGTGACGAAACACATTCTTCAGAGAAATGAAGTAGTTCCACAGCACAGCACACTCCTGCCAGCTTCTGGTCTCCACCCTCTCACAAACAACCCCAAGGCCAGACGCTCGCAGATGAAGCAGTCAGCGTTCTTGGCTGCAGGGAGGCAGGCTGTTTGTCATTCCCAGAAGGTCATTTGGTTAATGCACATTTTAGCTTTCATGGGCTCTTAACTAGTTTTTAATCAGCAATTATTAGTGAATTGGAAGGCTGTGCAGGCGCATGACTCCCTGCCGGCAGGAGAGTGCCCATCAATGTCACGTCAATTTCCATGCCAAGGGCTACATTAGAGGGCAGGAGTGGGGGAGGAAACAGCCACCTGAGTGCCTCATCTCCCCATCCACAGCAGTCTTACAATCAACTATTGACTCTATTACACAGCTCTGTCAAGAAGATTTTCCGCTTCAAAAGAGGGGCAGTCATTACATGGCTGTGCGGAGAGATAATTTAGTGGTGCACATAAAATCAAGCGCACACCCACTGAACATTGCTCATTTATTTCACTTCAATTCCTACAATACCAGGCTGGCGTGAGGCTCCTGGATGCATCCCAACCATCTCCTTCTCAAGGTGTAAGCGCAGCTTGCTTACGTACGTGTATGTCAATGTGCTACATACAGTGCATAGCTGTCGTCTTCGTCCGTATCTAGCCTATCTGTAATTGGCAATTAAAAATGCCGGCGTCTCATACCAGCTCTTAATTATCATTGAGCGCTGAGGAGCCCCAGAGGCACGAGGCCCATCCTGGTGGGCTGAGGACAGATGCTAACCAGCAGTAGCAGGGCTGCTGTGAGACTCATGTAGTGCCACACCACACCGTGAATATGCATCACGACGCCTCTTGAGCTGCCACTTCTTCGTTACACCTCCGAGGGATGCAGACAACGTATTGTTCCTTTGCTATAGGTGCTATAGGTGTGTGCTGAAGTACACAGAGCCACTGGTATGAGGTGGGGCCACCACGAGGGCGTTTATGCATGTGTACATGTATGCAATACTGTATATCTCCTATGTGTGTATCTGTCTATCGGTTTGTGTCTCTGGGTATGTTTGTATCTTCATGTGTGTGTGTGTGTGTGTGCACATACCTTATAATTGGGCTCCACACAGTTCTGCCAGAGGGTTCAAGAGTCATCATCAACTCCAACATATCTCGTCTGGAATTTCAATGAATCAACACCAGAAACCCCCAAATAAAAAGTAGCATCTTTAAAAAGTGAAACAGTTGTCTAGATTATGAATTGTGCAGAACACTGACCACCTCATCAGAGCACTTGGAGACTCAAGTACCGCAGCTCCTCACAATACACCTGGGAATAGTATTGATCTCAGACAGCATCATGGATTTCACCTATCATCTTGTCCAAATGAATGATGAAGTTGCTTGTCTGTTGGTCTCACCTGACAAGTCATCTCCAGTGGAGACATCCTGATCCTTACACTGAATTAGAATGATATACTGTATGTACTATTATATAAAACAGGTATTTTGAATCTGAGAATAAGCATTACATGGTGGCATTATTACCTCATTACTATACTCAGATAAGGTTACCAATACAGTATATGAGGGTAAAGTGCAGATGCTGCCTTCATGCTGGATCCACTTATGGGGAATTTGTCAGTGAGGAGCTGTTTGCACAATTTCAATGAAAAGACTTTCAATGTGCAGAATGTAATTGCTGCAGAGGGGATGCAAAACCAACCCAGTCAGAAACCAGCTGCTAAGAACCAATATGGAAATTGGAGTCGTAAAACAAATCCTCCGAACTCATATTTTGGAAAAGGCAAAGGCATTTTGGAAAATGATGATGAGTCAAACAGATGGAGGGCAACAGGAAACATTTTTGTTAATGGCTTCTTTTATGAAATTCTCCATCTTAGACAAAGCAGAACTAATTACATTGTGATAATCACACAAAAGGTTAACCTTAATACAGTGTGTGTGTGTGTGTGTGTGTGAGTGATGTAAGGATGTGAAAGGCCCGTCATGCTGTGCGGGCCTCTGCCAGTTACACAGCATTTCCAGTGAGCCTCAACACTGAAATATTAAAAAGAGTGATACCGCCAAAGGCTAAATTAGTGCTAAAGGGCAAGTCAGTACCTTGTAGTAAATTGCTCTTGATGTGATACTACTGACTAAAAATAAACTAGTATGCTGACTGAGCTCTTCTGAAAAGCTTAGAGTGACCACCGAGGGGCAGCAGAAGGACATGTGAGCAACTAGTCTGTCCTTGGTTTCCCAAACACATCTTGGTACTAAGACACTATTAATCCTCTTGATGTATGACTGATCTCAAAGGATCCCGGTGCCAAGTAGTTTTTCCCAACAAGCGTCTCCCTTTACTGTAACTGAGTGTATAGTCGAGTGAAAAAAATATGAATATGAAATACCCTGTTGAGTCTAATGAACAGGTAAAGAGTTGGCTGTGATAAAGTTGGATTATTGTAAATGATCAATGTGAATATAGTCACAAAAGAGTCCTGGCCTGTGCAGTCGTGTAACCAGCGATGGGACGCAGTATGGAAAGGAGGAGAAAAGTGAACGGTCTCTTGTCTCACTGTGAAACTGTTTAACATAATTTATGTGTGTGATATTGAAATGTTGAAAATCATTTGAATTTCAAATGACCATCAAATATACTGAGACAGACAACATTGAGAGAATCAAATACAATATTTTGATCTATACCAAATGCTATATTACAAAAAATCAAGCAAATAAAAATACAATAAAACAATGAAAACAAGGAATATAACAATTTATTTTATTTTATTTTATTTTCCAGACAGACACATCAATTTCTGGACCACAGTAGAGGATGGAAACCTTTCACAAACATTTTTTGTCAATATTATTATTATTTGAAAATACAAATATAAAATTAGACTTTCCACATTTGATATGTGAGAGACCCCCATCCATTTTCTTATTATTTTTTTGTATATTATACAGGGCTTAAGCAAGCCATATGAGAACCTGAAAGATGCTTTCAGATGTCAGTCAAGTCTGTCTGTCTCTCGCCATAAAAAGTTGGTTAACATAAAAAAGAAAGAAAAAGGGGCAAGTGTTAGGAATGGGCAGACAGCAGTGAGGACAGCTGAGACCTGCAGTTACATGGAAGCACAGCAGAGCCTGGCACTGCGGCCCATGCAGGCCGAAGAGCTTCCACGCTCCCCTCTAGGTCATTTGCACTGATGGCCATGCGGTCTGCTCCAAACTCATCTTTTAAACGACCCCAAAAACACACCAGGGATTAACTCTCTTGTTGGTGAATATAAGATGATAATGGCTATTCAAATATATGAACCTAGGTTTAGCTGTGTGAAGAATATACAGTAGCATTCTAATCTTGATCAGACATATTCAAATGAGGACTGGGTACTGACAGAGAATTTAAAATATATATAAATATATACATACTATATTGCAAATATATGTATACATTTAGTAATGAACATGGGTGAGATGGCAATGGTTTGGATTGAAGGGAAAATCCACCCTAAAACATGACAATACAATAGGATTTAAGATATTTCCATCACCTTGAATAGTTCGGTCCAGATTTGTGAACATGAACCAGTCTTTTCTATATCCTGAAACAAGAGAGCTTAGACTATAAATGGTGATGTTACCATGAGTCACTTTGTGGAAAGGGGAGACTTAACGTTGTGGTCAATGTGACAGGATCCAAAGGGATCTCTGAGAAAAGGGCACATTTTCTGGTAAAACCATTAGCACCACTAGGAAATAAACATGTTTTGGGTATAAATGCTCAAAAATAATGAGCCAGTCTGTAATTCATTGTAAATGGAGCCGCTCCTGAACAATTTGTTAATGGCATTACAGGTCTTCTAATTTCCAGCTTTGGGAGACCGTTGTTCATATTCATAAAACAGATTTAAATCCAAGATAATTGAAATAACATATGTGGTTTTAGGGTGGGATTCCCTTTACGGATGGGATTAATTGTTTGGCCATTGCCTAGCACTTGCCTTAAGATTCAAGTTTAAACGGATACGGTAGTACACTACAAATGTCAACACCTTCCAGGTAGATTTTTTTCTCTTTTGATTATTTTCATAAACCAAGACCCCTCCTCCCTCCCCAAATGGATAAGCTAGTCTAGTAAGATGTGTAACATTCATCAGCTGTAAACTGCTGTCAATACAAAATAAAAATTACAGCAACAGAGCCATGCTACCTTAAAGTCCAAGCTAATCAACAAAAAAAGAAAGAAAGAAGAATCAATTTATATAATATATAAGGGGAATGAGCCATTTCAAGGTTTTTTTTATAGTCCAAGAGCCTCAAGGCAATATAACAGTGAAAAGACGAAACAGTGTATTTTATACTTGTAAACTATTGTTTGTTTTTAAGAGTAAATGACAATAGACTATATCGGTTTATCAGTTGTTTGAATTATAGTACATTATTTCATAAAATATCCAGAAATAAAATAAGGGACAATGAACGGGAAGAGCATTTCCTTTTCTTCTATCAGAATGAAACTTAACCAGTTGAAATACACATAAATACAAATGATTGTTTTTATTACTTTTATATTTTTGCCAGTAAAATATGCAAGTTAGGCAATATCCCCCAAAATCACTTAATACTTGGAACATGTTATTATAGTTTTTTTAAATATTAACTTTTTGGTTTTATATTTTTGGACACATATTTTGTTCTTTTACACATCATTAGTGCGCTAGTGTGGTCATCATATTCTGTGAATAAATAACTTCATTATTATCTATTATTTGTCAATAAAATAGAATTGGCTCACAGGATTTGACTTGCTAAACACGTGGCTATCGTCTTTTCGGATCATATTTCTTTGCCTATCTTTAAATAAACCTGTTCTCCACAATGTCCTCTATACTTGCTGGATATATTGCAATGAACAAAGCTGCCATTATATATGTTGTCTGACATTCTATATTGGATGAGAAAAATCAATAGAGATGCTAATGTTATTCATTAATGCAACAGTATTCAATTGAAAGACCCCATGAGGTGAAGTGGAGCGGATTTAAATACTCCAAGGAGATGATATGGGCCAAAAAGTTCACAAATTATGCTTACTTGAAATTTGCACTCAAAAAACTATCCTGGTGTACAGTTAGTGTATGAACAGCATGAGTTAGCAAATTAATTCTGCTGTCTTTTTCAACTTTAAAGTAGGTTTACAGAGCAGATAGTGCACATCTAAAAGGAACTAAAGTTGCAGGTCTGAATTCTGGACGTCCCGTGGGACGGTATTTTGGGGAAACCTCGCCCTACATGGACAACTGCACTTGAAGCACTAACACCGATGGGTGTAGTTTTCTATAATCCCTTATGCACTGATTTATCTCAAAGCTGAAACACAGCCTAGAGTGCTGGTCCTATCTCAGCCCATTGATTTATTTTGCATAACTTGACTCAACCTTCTAATAATCGGCGTAGATGCACACCCCACCCTTCAACTTGCCAAACGCCTGCCTATATATATAATTGTTTTTAAATCAGAGCCATGTTTCATAAAGAGGACTCTGATTTGTGTTTCATGGGGTCTTCAAGGCTTACAGTAATGCCTGTCTACTGTTAAAGTGTATGAACAACCTTGATAACTGATTAAAACAAAAACTAGCTCCCAGGATCTAAGATTAAAAAGTATTCATTTACATTTTGAGAGAAACATAAGTAAGATCAAAACAGTATTATCTAAAAATAGTTGTGCCAGAGGCATCTGGGATATTTCCAAAGTGTACAAACATGAAAAGATATTACAGGTTATTTAAACAGTACTATGATTTGATATCATTACTATTGTGATCATCATTGGTATGTTAGTTTCTTTCTTCTTTTTTTTTTTTTAAATATGAATTTTCTTTTACATAAAATCTTTTTCATAATTATTGTTTGTGTCCCTTAAAAAATAATACAAAATAAACGTTTTGCATATCTAGCATTAGCATTTAAGGTAGTATGGCACACCCCTTTAAAAACATTAAAGGGTGGGGATCCAAATAATGCCTTGTTTACAATTCCATCTTACAGCAACTGTTTCTCTATTGTTCATCCATGATAGCTTTGGTTAGCTGAAACCAGGTGAGAGTGGCAAAACAAAACCAACAAAAACATACAGGGAATAAATTACAAGGAACTGCTACAAAATTAACTGCAAATATTAGAACAATATGATCATTAGAGAAAGTTCTATCTTGATGTGTCCTAAATACACTAACCACTACAAGTATTATATTACTTAGTCCTTTATAACATCTACTTGTAATTACAGGAGATAGAAAAGAGCAAGAGAGGGAAAGGGATAAATATGACAGAAAGGAGAGGTAGAGCAAGGGAGAACAACAAAGAGCATCGACCACTACACTGGTATCAAAGACAGCACTCTGTTTACAAGTTAATTGTGATTTCTTTACACACTAATGAAATACACGAATGATCAACAAAAGATCGTAGGCTATTTGATGATGGGGAATGGAAAGAGAGAAAGCAATGGATGCACAGTACATTTTAATAGTATATTACAATTATTAATATTAACCACAAAGCATCAATAAAACTTTCTGATTAAAATTGAAATCAGCAAAGAAGCATCTCTTTCTTTCTTTTTTTAATAGTTTTGTACTTCTTATTTTCTTTTACATTTGAACATTACACGTTTTTTTTCTTCTTTACTATTTAAATTATTACTTGATCACACCTCCATATCATTTACCATAAAAGTATCCAGCATATTTCTTTACCTGGTTGTTTGAAATCAAAGACGTAGTACTGAGACCAGAACTGGCTAAAATGAAAGAACAAATACATTTGCAGCAGGTATACAGAATACACACCACTCATTCCATCAACGTTTTTAAAACTTGGACTGCACTCTGGAGCATATTATTAAATGTTTGTCGATGAGTGAAACCATTACCAACACATACTGTGTAGAACTTGCCACAGCGACAGAGTGAATATTTCAGTGTCATCTATTGACTTCGTATAAATATCTTGGATGAGACATGGGTCTAACATCTAATTAAATCCAAAGGCATTGCCTCAATACACTGCAATATAACAATTACTATTTACCAAGCTGTTTTCTCACCTCAAAACTTTGAAGTGTATGTCTAGTTGAGAATATGTTACCCAAAAATCCTTCATACTATCCCCAAAAGCACAGAACCGTTTTAAAAAGCCGACATATACATGTGCAAATAGGAATTGGCCTGTACTTTACTACTCACAGTGCAATGATTACTCACTTTACCTTTCAATATTTTCATTGATTTTGCCACTAGAATAAATTAAACCTGCCAATGATTCCACAATAGAACTCACAAGGCTGAGGTATGGTATCAAAATGTTTACTTTCCTAATTCATCCAAAAAGAACTGATTCAGAGAACAAGCATTACATAAAGGCTCTAGCACAGAGCCCAGCTATTGGGTTCCAAAATGAACAAGGAACAAGCAGGATGAAACAAACAATAACAAACAACAGTTTCCTCTCAAGAGTATAAAAGTGTCAGGATGCACAGAGCACTTTAAAATGCCTGGTTCAAGTTCTAATCTTCACATCTAAGTACAGTGTGCTTTGGATTAAATCATCTTTTTTTGTGTGTGTGTGAAATTATATTGATATCTTAACAGTTAGACAAAAGATACCAATCAGGATCTTTTACTTCTTCAAACTGCATTTACTTACTCGCTGTTTGTAAATTTGCTGGTATGACACTTGTAAAATTATTCAGCTTGAGTATTTACAGAGTAAGCATGTTCTGTCTGTCTCTGGGGTGGTTACCATATTCCAGCAGAAAAGTATAATAATAATTGTTTACAGCTTTTTCTTCTATTCACACGCTATAACATGTTCTTTGACACACCATCACAAAAATATGCTATTCTCTCATTGAGTTGGTTATATGCAGTGACTGGAATAATATGTACAGCTACATTTCTTTTTCTCAAGTTTGAATTCACAATGTAGTTATATGAAATTTGTTATAGCATATATATATTTTTCTAAACAACAAAAACAACACTTATAAAAAAGGACCATAAAAATATTGGAGTCCTCTTTGTATTGCCCAAAAATAGGTAATTATGGTTAACAATGAGACATCACAAGAAATAAAACAGCTACTAAGATTTATTACTTAGATGCCCTCTTCAATTTTCATTCAAAATTAAAATGTTCTCCAAGTCTTTCCCACTTTGAACTTTTTTGGTGGAAAGACTCATGTTTCCTTTACTACAACTGATACAAAGATGAAGACATGACTTGCAAATAGTCTTGGCTATGACCCCCATCGTTAAAACAAAATCAGTTTACACAAATATACTATAAGGTAAAATAAAATGACACAAAACTATGATTAAACTAAGATGACTTCCTAAAAACTAATCAAAAAGCTAACAAAGGAAGGAAATAGGTGAATGAAATCGACGTGAAACATCAAACCAAACCAGGTTGTAAAGTTATAGGAGGTTTGGAATATAGTACAGCAGTTGTTATTTTTCTGAGATGACTAACATTTTCTTTTCTTCTTCATATGGTTCCACCTTTCATTCTTTTTGCCTGGGTGATGCTGTAGTGCTTGAAGTTGGATGGCATCACCTGCACACAAAGCCAATTAGAAACTTCGTCCTGTCTTTCCGGGACCACCAGATATACTCTGCTGGGTGATAAAAAACAACAACAGGAAAAAACAAAACAAAAAACAGAATAGCAACATAATTATGATCTGTTCATTTAACTTGCACAAAGCCTGACTACAATTACTGTAACATTTAATACCAAAACTCAATGGCCATTACAATGAGTACTTAGGCATCACATAAGTATTACGGTAAAGAACACCCACTCAAGTAAAAGTTTGAATCAACTTGGTGCATATATGTAAAAATAATAAAGCAGGAGAAATTAGCCACGGAGATGGCTAATATACTCCTTAGTTACCACTTGTTAACGGAGTAATCATTTACAGTACATTACAGCTGGGTGCGCTGTGGAGTCTCATAAGCATGGGTGGAATGCCTTTTTTATAAAGCTCAGATTGCTTGGCTGGAAGTACCCATCGTACAATAATACACAACACGTGTGCATGAATGAATTCAACGCACCCTCATCACTACAAAAAATAGCTTAGAACTCACAAAACACTCTACAAGACATTTTGAATGAGTTTGATTGAACCTAAGGTGATGGAACTTGTCCTACATATGGAGGACAATGTCAGTAGGAAAGATGTGAACGCAAAATAATAGATGACATTGACAAAGGAAACCCAATTTTGTGCCTTTTAATGTTAAACTTTTGCCACACACCGAATGGACCAGTTCCATGTAGACATTTACTATTTGGAAAAATACTTCATAATTTGTGGCTTTTAAGCTTATTAGTAAAAAGCTTGGGATTTTAGATTTGCCGAACTCTGAGGGGTGATGAAGTGAGATGAGGGTTCTGTTCTTACACAAACAGAGCTTAAGTAATGTAGGATACAAGTGATGGTCTGGTACTGGTAAGTGATATTGGGTTGGCACTGGTAAAAAAGAAAAGAAAAAAAGTGGTAGACTATTGCTTTAATGGGGTGGACTATCTCAAGACATTCATTTAGAAAAATAAAAAGTTAGCCGGTAGTGTGTGAGGGTGACTGAAGTCTTAACTTTTCATAAGTCACACATGTGCATAAAGAGATGTATGCGTGTTTCAGCTATCACAGCCCTCATCAAAAACACTGATGAGGGCTATGATGGCTGAAATTCACATGTCTCTTTTCCCATCTTTTTCTTTGTGACTTGACTAGGGTATAGCCCCACATCCAGATAATACACACCACCTAGCCAACAGAAGTCCCTTGATTTGTGAAGAGGTGAACCTTCTGTCATACTCACACACTTATTACCGGCTCTCTCATTTTCAGGAGTTGAAGAAACACTGGATCATGTGATGAACGTAGAAAGAGATAGACAGAAATGCACAGTAAATAAAATGCAATACCTCTGATGAGATGGCAACCGGCCACCTGTTCAATGGTATCCATTTGTAAAAGCTGTCGCAATCAACGGGCCCTAAAAGTGTACAGTTAGTGCTTTTGTCAGTATGCATTTGAAGGGGAAAAAGTGAGTATATCATATCAACCTTTTTCAGTTAGCATGAATGTGTATTTCTTTATTAATTTGATCATTGTTCAGTAGCTAGAGTAGGAGAATATTACCATTGATATATTACAGGTTTGTTCTACATTCTGTTAAATGGAGAACTAGCATCTGTAGCAATGCACAGATTGCAGTGGTATCTCTTTCCAACTCTAAATTACTACAGGGTGTGAAACTGTTATTATGAATTGATGTTAAAGGACCCATGTAGAGGGTTAGATATATAGTATAAAGTAAACGGACTCTTCCTTAATCATTCAAGGTAATATCCATTCAGTCTATTTTCTATGCCACGGTAGTACTGAGGTTACAATAACCTCGCCCCCAAAACAGTGTTAACACAAATGTGAGGGAGATATGGCTTCATTCAATACACACAATACTCATTCATGCTAACACAATTGATTTAATCCCAATGCATGCAGAGAATATGATCACAAACATCTCTCATCCCATTTTCCCTGTGATCAGTGTGGTTTTGAGTTATGAATGGTTTTCATTATGTAGGTCAGTAATCAGGATCTCCCGGAAGCTTTGCTGGTGACAGGTTTGTAGAAATCCTCAGATTCAACACAAAAGTGAAAAGACAAACATTTTCAATGGTGATTAGCTCTCTTTATCATCTCGATCCACTAATTGTACACTAATTGCAGTGCATAAAAGAACATTCAAATTCATTACTGTTTCTTCACAGTAGCCGTTTTGACATTGACCAGAGTCTGATTTCTTTTTAGCAAAAAAAAAGAAATAATGATAATGAAAAAATAATTACAGAAGCATAAGATGCAGTGACGCATCAGCGTATCTGAAGTCATCCATGAGGTTGTGACATGTCATGTTCCTACATGTAATCACTTAGGCTGCATCTAGGGTAAAGATGAATTATAAAGCACATTTTAGTTCTGAATCATTTCCCACTTTAATGTTCTGAATAGAGCTATCATCTCGCTGTGTGCAGAAAGTCTGCACTGCTGCATCACCTCTCTGCTTTACTGCACTCTGTTTGATTCATTGGATAATTTTAAAGTGGTATAGATGGGAATTAATTTAGTATAATAATATCACAAGCATATTTTGACATTCTGTGAGGGAATCACATAACCAAATCGAAATCTTATTTTGTCCAAAACATATTGTAAACATTCTTCACAACAGAGGCAAGGGTCAAAGTTGATATATTTCATACTATTATTAGTTTTTAAAGTGTAAATTTGAGGTAAAAATTATAAATAAATAAAAAGTTATATTACAAATGTACATGTCGTCTTTTCATTACTAAAGAGGGATTATATTCTCTCCATCTAACTTGAAGATAAATTATGGATACAAGGGGTTGAAACAACAGGATTGAAAATAATTGAAGCAAATAACATCATTTCCCACTGTAAACTGTCACATTTGCTTTGACATAAACAAACATATTTTGCTTCCTGCATTGAGACCAGCATAGATTCTGGCAGATAGCCAGTACATCTCTGTCAATTAATAACAGAAGCTGTGCTCAGCAGGCAAAAAGAAAACTAAATGTATTTTTTATCTTGAAACTGTGATTTTGTTTGTATATCACAAGTCAGTTTCACATACTTGCTAAAATTAAAATGAGCTTATTTGCCCCTTTTTCTTCCTATGACATTCGTCCTAAACTGTCCCGTGTTTCATTCAGTGCCTGATAATATTGACATGGCAAAACGTCTGCCATATAAGTCTCATTCAGATACTGTAGTTCAGGTGCAAATGATCCCCCCAGAACTGTTACACCTAGTCCCATTAATTCAATGTAGATACTACACAAAGTGATATATCTCCCATATGGGGTATTACTTATCACCACAAAGAAACACAAAGTGTGCTACAAGCAGCCACAATGCACCACAAAATACCATAACCATAAAATATGACAAACATGACAAAGAACCACAATGAATAACTGACATACCATGACAAAAATACATAAGCAACCACAAAATACTATAAACCACCCTAAAATACTATAACCAACCTCAAAAGATGACAAATAACTACAGCATATAACAAACAACCACAAAATAACACAAACACCCAGAAAAGGGCAAAATCAGTCATAAACTTTGCTACACTTTTTGGTTGTTGCAGTAGGTTAGGACTATAACCCAGAATCAAGAAAATGAAGTGCAATGCAAGGGTATGGAAAATGTATCTTCACAGACCCTGTACTCTAGTCATGCTTGTAGTGGTAATAACCACATGGCGTGCCACAATAGGCTGGTTATCCCGCTTAGTTCAACCATGCCCTTCATTCCGTTCCTTCAGGAAACAGGTGTTACATTCACAACTGTGTGTCAATCAGTTCAATCATGTAAGTCAGTAAAATCACACCCCAACAGGCCTGGTAGAGTGACTGACAAAAAAGAGCTAATACCCTGCCTTGCTGAGGGCAATTACATCCAGATAGTCAAATTGTATATAGTTATTCAGTGAGGCCCAATTGGCTGCACAGCGGCAGGGGGGTTGGCAAAGCAAACAAATAGCTGATTAAATGCTCTCGTGGTGAGTCTTGTCCCACGGAGGTAAGTGGTGCTTAGTCGACATCAAGGTCCTAAACCTTGGATAGGATCTGTGGGCACTCAACATAGCTAAATGCCAGTAAAATTTATATTTCGTGAATAAATCAATAAGGGTTAGGCTAATGATAATTTTAATATCAAAATATGAAACATTCTAATTTCAACACTGTGTGAATTCTGTTACTTATGAATTATAAACGTAATCCATTATAAGTGAGTGAGCTAGTAAAAGTAACACTCAGTACCTAATTAAATACACAAAATAGCACAGAAAACGGGTAGGGTGACACATTTCTATGAACTATTTGTATAATTTTTTAATGGTAAAAATGATTATTCTGATCGATTTTTTTAGTTTACCAGCCCTTGGCAGGTGAGCGGAAAAGTGAATTTCTCACACTGAATGTACCGTCCATACTGTCATGGATGGTAAACCCAGGCTGTCCATCCCATCCAAGCCCATGAACTATGCCAATGGAACATTGAAAGGAACCTTGGAAGTGGTCCAGGTTCATCTGAGGTGAACAGCAAAGTCCTAGAAAATAGACAGAAGGTCATGGATGGTCTGCTACTGAGCTGGGAGGAAATAAGGCCACTAGCCACTTCAGCTGCTGCACTGTTGCAACAGCAGCCCTGTGAAAGAGGGAGATGGAAGTCGAGCATCCAAGTGTAAATCTGTAGCTTCATCATTCTGGCCTGGTTCCTCATCAAAGTGCTTGGACTCAAAGTTTTAGCTGGCTGTGAAATGTTTTCTCCAAGACTTGGGTTTTACTAAAAAAGATGAGCCTATTTTGTCCATGATAACCCCCCAAGATGTGCTAGGCCCCATTATCTTGCCATGCTCTTTCATGACCTCTCTTTCATGAACATGGGGGGTTGTGAGGATGAGGGCGATCCAAGCATTGCTGCAGTGGCTTCTTTCCCATGTGATTACAGTAGGAGCAAGAGGAAGGACTATTCACAGGTTGCTGGACACGACCTAAACTGAGACAGGCTGAGCAGACATGGCAGCCAGCAGCTAACTATCAGCAAGAAGAAATGTGCAACAACACCTGGACAAGGACGATGACAGAGAGAAAACTTGCTTAGAGGCAATGTCCTCGTGATAGAGCAAACTAAAAACCCTGGGACAGGTGGGTTTCTAAAAATAAAATACATTTCCTCTATGAAGGTGACACAGGGTCTGAAGTGAGGTGATTTATCCAACTACTAAAGGGAATACACAATCGCCTGTCACATCATTATGTCTCAGGGTTTACCCCGACGTGCAAAATGCTTATGGGACCTATGGGATCGACTGTAGAGACTTCAATGTAAGGTCTGCAAAGACACATTTCATACTCTTGAATTGCACTGCATGAACTTTTATTTTGCAATTGTTTATGGTACTTTGTAACTGATTGTGGTTACTTACAATACTTTGTGGTTGTTTATGACAAATGTAATAGTTGTTTGTATTACGTTGTGATCAGTAAGCCCTTCTGTCAGAAGAGGCCAGGGTGATGTCAGTTCTGTACTCACTGTGATGCTTGGGCCAAAGCCAGAGCCAGGCTGGGGGCTAGCAGCACTGATGTAGTTGCCTACAGCTGAATCCTGGTTGCTAGGTCCATACAGGTCAGCCACAGGCCCAGGACTATTAGCACCAGGGAAACCTCCAGGCCTTGAAGGGTTGGCACCTGCATACAAAACACAGCAGGGAGCACAAGAGCTCAGAAACACGGAGAACTCCACACCACATCACACTCAAATGGGATACATTTGAAACTAAGAACACATTACTGGATTCATATATTTCTCTCCAAGGGCTTGTTTACAGATCACATTACAGATAACACATGAGCTGTTAGGACATACTGCTTGTAAAACTGCATATTCCATTTCCTTTTAAATCGACTGACAAAATGGTGCAGGATTCTGGTTAAATGAGTTGGCACAAACAAAATCAAGGATGAATCCAGTATGATATTCTAAAGACAATCTACATGCTCTGTGTATTATGCGAAGGAATAACATTCACTTAATAAAACCATGCACAACACAAAACAAGCACACTGCCAGAAATACTTCCACCATGCTAATAACTAGTAAGGTTGCAGTGTAAATGTTGCCATGCATAATGTGGAAGAGTACTTGTAGTAAAGACATTGGTTGTTGAGTCTTTTTCATACTTAATAAAAAGGTAACCAGATGACACTTTTTTTGTCAGAAGAGTAGCACAGTAATACTGCACTACTATTGAGTAATATACTACTATTGAGTAATATAGTAAATTGGCTTTATAAATACATTTAGATTTCACAGTAGCATTTTACCCCGATATTTTACATTCTCTTTAATACTATTATATGTACTGCAGGGCAGGCTCATTCATATGATATATGACCTGGGGATTTCCTGACAACCAGTAGGAAGCTGCAAAAAGTATTCTCAATATACTGTATGTCTACTGGAAACACTTTCAGCAGGAAACGAAAGAGGGATAGAGAGAGAAGAGGCATAAAGGTGAAATATAAAAGCTTGACCCGAGCTCATCCACAGGTCCAAACTCCGGGGATGAAAAATAAATATCGTACATGACTTACCACCTTTGCCCTGTGAGTAAGAGCAACTCAGACTAATAAAATGTATTTTGAAAATCCAGATGCCTACCAAAGGCCAATAATAAAAAAATACAAAAGTCAAGGACAGAGATCTCTTAACAGCAAAGCAGTAGTTTAATCTTAAAACCCTGTCTCACCCAAGTAACTGTAAAATTGCATTAAAAAGAAATATCTTCATGACCACGGCAAATGCAGCATCTTGTATATGTGAGCTCATGGACCCTATAAAGCATAAGAGGAAGTCCTGCAATGCACTTAAAGTGAAATATAATCTCTCTGTTTTTTAAACATGTGACACGTATTGAGGGAGGCACACAGACACACACACACACAATATAATATTCGTCCCTGCTCAGCCTATCAAAGCAAACTATGTTAGACAGGCTAGGCACCTCCCTAACATCCTGTAGGTACCTACATACAGTAGTGTCCAGACAAATTAACACACCTCATTGAATGCAGATCTGGGGAAGTTTACACTGCTGCTTAGCTGTAAAGGTGTATTATGTAATGAAGGCATTTTTCAGTTGAAATGGCAATCCTCATTTCTTGTCAATCAATCATGTTTATTTACATAGCCCTTTTATACAAGCATGTCTCAAAGGGCTTTTACATTGCATCATATACACATATACTACATATACAGTACATCATATACAATACTGCACACAAACACATCTATGGGAAATTCAGTCTTCAGTTCACCTGACCTGCATGTCTTTGGACTGTGGGAGGAAACCGGAGCACCCGGAGGAAACCCACGCGAACACGGGAACATGCAAACTCCTCACAGAAAGGACCGGGGCGGAGATTTGAACCCATGACCTTCGTGCTGTGAGGCGACAGTGCTAACAACTGAGCCACCATGCCACTTATGATTGTTTAAATTTGATTAATGTGCAGCTCACCCCGCTCCCTCTGAAACTGTTTTTTGGTTTGTTGCCCCCTTAAATTCAGTGGCTGCACTGATTCAGTCATTAGCTTTAGGCGCAAAACACAAGTTACACTTAGGTCACTCAGATTGTTGTTCTTAGGACGGCCCATTGTAATACAACAAGCTAGTGTTTGATTAAACTGTTTGATTGCTCTTTTCTTATTCATGTTGCTTTGCATCTCCATTATACAGTGACATTTTAAAAATATTGGATGACAGTGCTGATGCAAATGCAGTTCTAAGCCTTTCCCATGCTCCAATTACTAGCAGTAGAACCACAAAAGCATTCGACTGAAATGACCAAAAAAATTGAAATTATTTGATGCTTTTGTTTAGGCACAGTGACTTCTGTGTGATAGAAAAATTGAAATACCTGAATGAAGTATGATGTCCTAATCTATACAGGACACTGTACACCACATTGCCTTCCTGTGTCTTCCAAAAGAACAGCAAGCTATGTTAAAAGTTTAATGAGATTTACTTTAATGTAGAGCTGGAGTCAAGTTGTAGGCAATGTGAACAGGAAGAGCATTTACTAGTAAGGTTTTCTATGAAAGCAGCATATGGACATTATGCTTGTCTTCCCTTCAAGCTGGGAATCTGTGCAGCCCCGGCCTCATATGAGGATTCAGCACATTGTTAGCTACATGAACAGCAACCATAGCCTTTTACCACCTGGGGAGCAGTGATGTAGTGCTAAATAAAATGGTGGGTAAACTATGTCCTCCAGTTGATGATCATGAAGGCAAACAACCACTAATATAAACGGAAATCAATTACATTTCCTGCCATCCCCATATCAATGTTTTTCAGTCTACTTACAATAATTTATACTCTGAATTTCATACCATTAAAATGTATGTTGACCTAAAACGGTGGGTAAACATTTATTCCACAAATAAAAAGGAGGGTGAACTGAATTTAGGTGGGTTTACCCTCCACTTAATCTCTGCTGGGAAGTGACACAAAACACTGTCTACTCTTAGCCAGTCATGTGCTATAAATCAACATGCTACGGCACAGCCTCAAAATCAATTACATTTTTGCATTGGCATTAGTGAGTGTATATGCAGTGATGTACAGTAGGAAGTCATACAGCTGTGTGTGTAATAAAACACTAGGTCACATCACTTAATGGATCTATAGGAAGTTGAGACTGTGAGCTGGGTTTGCAGTACTGCCACACTTGCAGGAGTATTATGAGAGATACTGGAGTGTGCAGACCTACAAGGATCCCTCCATCCACATGACTGCAGGCAAATCATCCAGTGAGAATTATTTCAATAGCATGGGGCCCACCTATGTCTTTTTCCTGTTGCTCGCTGTGCATCTGCCTGGGGCTGCTGGTCAACACTTTTAAACTACAGTAGTAGGGTGAGTGATGATCCCTCAGCCTGCTGAGGCTGTCAGCAGTCATCATTATTGCCTCAACATACAACTCTAGACCGGAGGGGGCTCCTGTCAGGAACAACCATACCTGCCTGTCCCACTCGCTTCTTTTCCTCTAAAAACGGGAGCGGGCAGTCCATTGACTTTTCAGTATATTTATTTACTAGGACAATTAGAAAGTGGAGAGGGAGACACAGGATTGAAAGGTCTGGTAAGATTTGATCCTTAGCCAGCGGGGGCACATGCGGTTTCGGAGTCGGGAAGCTTAACCACTCGACTATCTCTGGGCACGCCACACTCAATTTAGGCAACACACATACACTCATTGGCAAAAACCCTGGGCTGCTGCATATTTATGCTGATGTCAACACGTTTGAAGATTACCGTGGGTGAACACAAACTGTCAAACTAGACACTCTGAACATCTCTCAACACCATCCAGATCGCATGACAGGACTTCCCTCACAACTACTTAAAGGTACCCGATGAAACACACATTGCTGACATACCACGCCAGTGCAAACATGATCATGAGCATACGCAAGACCAAACCAGAAATAAACATACTAGATATAGAGGAGTTTTAAAATGGGCAGTCATTTCTGAAAATGATTTTTACTGATTGGATGCATGCATTGACATGTCACTGTACATTTTACTCATGAGCAGAATCTCATCCTTGGCTTTAGAAAGCTATGACTGCATAAGGTAAAAATGCAAGCACAGAAGATCAAAACGTTCTCATGTTGTGGAGTAATGGGGATTATGCAAAAATGTTGTGAGATGTAATTTCACTATTATGTGTTTAACATAGTACAACACCTCTACTGATTTCCTAGTTATTCATTCACACACTAATAACATAAGCAATCATTCCTACACTTAATGTACTTAAGAGACCTTGATTGAAAAATTAAACTTCATTAACACTCACCAACTCATCCTCCCTTTCACTCACTCCCACACTTACTCTTTTGCTGTTCAAAATCCAGGAGGGAGGACGGTAAATCTTCTATGGTAAACCTGAGCTCTGTTCTAGAGGCCAGTGTAGTCTCCTACATCATTCAGTAGTTACATTGTGCACATGCAAATGGAGGAATACATTCTGTATGTGCCGGCCCCTAATGTGCAAGCAGGGGCTTGAACATAACTTCACAAGGAAACATAAAATCTACATACAATTTTTAAAAAAGGAGGAAAAACATGCAATGCTATTTTGTCGGCAAGAGGTCTTTCTGCAAAGATTAGATTTTTTAAAAGGGGGGAGAGGGGGAGGGTCATGTTTGTTTCCTTTCTTTGACAAAAGCAAGAGCAATAAAAGAACAGTAAAAGCTTAGACCATCTGCATGGAAACATGTCATGAATCAAACGGAAAAGTCCAGCACGTGGATGAGAGAGATGCGCATATACAAACCTGGGTTCTTAAACTGATCCGGGCTGTGTAGGTGCTGGAGGGGGGAGTTGCAGGCGGAGGTGGCATGCTCACTGTGCAGCATCTGAGCCGCCTGGGGCCCCAGGGAGCCATAGTCAGCAAAGGAGCAGGGCCCCCCCCGCTGGTCACTGGGCGCAGAGTAAAACCCATAATCGGGGAGGCCTGGGAGATACAGTATAGGGTGGGGAAGGGGAGGGGAGGGGACTCC
>OMOT01039943.1:15709-32057 GCA_900312575.1 Acanthochaenus luetkenii | reverse complement strand
GGGGGGGGTTCCTGTCACTTTCCCTCAAATTTCCTCTGTGGGTAGAAAAAATCTCAACGTGTGAACCCACTGACCTTGAGGGTTTACACACACACACACACACACACACGGCTAATGACTGAGGCAATTACACTGTGCCTGCATTCAGTAGTGTAATTGAAATGATATGTCAGGGCTCACAGCATAGCGAGTCTGGCTCCCAACATCAGACGATATACCACCATGCACCCACCAGTCTCCACGTCTAGCCACAGAAGGATAAATAAGGTAAGTGTGTGTGTGTCTGTTTTGTCTGTCTGTGTGTGTGTGTATCTGTACATGTGTAAAAACTCATGCACATTTGAAGTGTACAAGTATGTATGGTGTCTCCAATTATGTCACAGTTGTGTGTGCCTGTGTATGTTTGACTCAAGAGTGTGTGGTTCCCCCAGTACCCTGTCCGGCAGCCCCTCTCTCCATGTTCCCATGATTTGCCATTGTTTGCTCCCCTCTCTGCTTACTATAAGGAGAGGTCACCTTGCATTTACCATGAGGTTTTAATCGGCATGTAAACTGGAGATCACGCAATATGGCTTCTACCGTAATAGAATTTTGGGGGCCTTAATTTTTGCCAGCTGTGCGCCATTTTGCCCTTGGTATTGACAGAAATGTTGACGGGCCGCAGGCCTACCCATGAGGAACCCCTCAGAGAAGTAGACCCATAACTGCTGCTTCTGGGTGGGTTTTAAGATCCTCTGCTGCAACAATAGAGATTAGGTTTTGAGTATTATTAACTGATTCTAGATAGGAGTGTAAATATTTAAAAGGTACCACCTCCGAGGCAGTAGGTGGCTCAATGGAAATATCAAAACTGCCACAGACAGAGCCATATGCGACAACGTGTGCCAGTGGCTTGTAATTCCAGTTGAATCATACCATTTGATTCTACCATGTGACGCTGCCATCAACTAGAATACGTCATTGTTTTTTTCGAGGAAGTTGGAAACGGTGAATAACAATTACCCCGACGTGGTTATTTACCCCATTTACAGTTTATTTGTGTGTAAGGCCAGGGGTGAATTTAATGCTTCATGGAGGGTTTGCCACATAATACGCTTGTGCATGACCTAGACAGATTTTAATGCCTGACCTAAATATGTAACCCCCCACCCACACACACACAAACAAACACACAGGCAGACAAACACACACCTAAAGACCTATGCTTCCAAGGCTGTCTCACTTAAGGAGAGGGCCCTCTCTAGCTGCAAGCTGTGAGCACTGGCACTGTCACAGACCTGTATCCTCAAAAATCTGCTACATCTCGGAAATAATTAGTTTGTGTTGGGCCATTCATGCGCTGCACTGTGTTCTTTTTCATATAGGAAACTAGAGATGCACCGATCTGGATACCAATTTCCGATATTCTGCTAGCCATATCTGCCGATATCCTGCCAATAAAGTGTGTGTGTGTGTGTTTGTGTGTCTACAAATGTTTTTATTTTGTAGATTACTGGAGACAAATTTTCATCTTTAGCCTAATTGACAAATAAATAGGCTACAAAATATGTAGAGACAACTGTTTATTAACAGGCAAGCCTTAAGACGTCTAATATGCTGGCAAACAATTAGCCTTTATTTCAAAGAAATAGCCAGTGACCCCAAATGTAGTTTAGGAATCACAAAAATGTAGATTGTATATCGAAAAAACATGTTTTTGATTAGGCTGATAGGACAGGCTACTGCTCAACATAACAGACTGCTCATGCTTCCAAGGCTATCAAATAAAAAGACTAACCTAATTTCGATTTCCAGAACATAACAATGAAATACACACTTTCCTCATTGATAACTGGTCACCACTCGCAAATTAGTTTAGTGGTGAGAAATGGCATTTATCTATATTACCTATATATATTTTTAGATTCTAAGCAAACTGTATCTAAAGCTACAGGGAAGGGGAAATGATCTGTTCAGACACTGCGAACATATTCAAACGTTCCAGAAGTCGCTAACATTATGGCAACTGCGACTCAAAACGCAAAGCTGCTACATGTTCACCACAATGATGAAGCATATCGAAGAAGCTCACGTGTCCAAGAAAGTGGTCGCCGACCTGACGCGCCGCATCTGGACTCACTGAGGGGAACTTTATCTCGCTACTACTAAGTGTAATTATTTGAAAGACAAGAGGCAGGTGAAAAATCCCTTTGAGTTTTAAACCCCGGATTCAATAGTTTAGTTAAATTTAACTCCTAACCAGGAATCATAAATGCTTCAGCTGACATGTGACAGCATGCTGAAAAACACTTATTGTCAGTGGTGTACTTGATGTAATTGGTCTACTCGCAATGTAGGCTACTGTATATATGTAATGTACAGTTATTTGACACAAGGCCTGAAGCTACTAAACTAAGATAGGCTAGCTATCTTGCTAGTTAGCTCAAGTGGTTAACGGCTTCATGCTGCTCCTCTCAATACTAATGGGAGTCGGATGTAACTTTTGCCTGGCTCGGCTGATACATCTAAGATTAGATAAATGCTTGTTTGGTAAGCTAATTTTATCTCTACTTTAATTTGTTCGCTCCTGGCTCTAGATGAATGCTGACAGCTACAGATGGAGCCATAACAACTGATGAGAAGGGAGATTGTTAGGCAATTAGTGTGTTTATGGTGATTTTGAAATGTATTGATTTTATTTATTGACTTGTTGATTTTTGTATGTAATGTGATTGTTGAATGTTATTGTGTTTATTGTTCTTGGTCAGTCAAGTCTGCAATTACCATCTGCCTGAATATTCACTGAGGGACCACCGACTCAACTGTTTGCTCCTTCCAGAGTAAAACTTTTACTATGCCACTCTGATTTACTTTTGTTGATTCATGAGGGTTTAACATATACTGAGCTGCTGTTGTGGCTTCAGTCACTGTGTATTTTGGTTCTGTCAACAATCATACACCCTCACCCGGGCAACCCAGCTGAGACTGATCAGGCAACCTACAGCTCCCAATCATCAAATCCTTTTTAAACAGAGCCATCTGAAAGCTATAAACTATTATGCCAGCAATTAAATTAATGAGAGATAAGTATGTAGGCTTGGTCGAGAGACACCATGTATGAAAGGAGCGAGTGAATGCACACAGCTATATGCTATATAAACTCTCATAAATCAACAAAAGGTGATCAGTGTAGCATATGTTACGTTTTACTCTGGAAGAATAAAAAATGCTAAATGTTTAGAAGACTGGCTTTCAGTGGCTTTTTGGGCTAATGGTAAATGTTGTTGTTTTACCATGGAAAGGTTACTGGTCAAGAACAATACATACAATGGCATTCAGCATAATAGCCACAATAGTATATACAAAGATAATGTCAGAATCATTACAATAAATCAAATCAATGCATTCAGTACGATTCATTTCAATATCGAAATCATCATAAACATATTAATTATGATCGCACAAATCAATATATATATATAAAAATGCTTGTTCTTGACTCCATCTGTAGCCATATTGAGCCAGGAGACAATGAATTAAAATAGAGATAAAGTTAGCCCGCTACGTTTCCTAGTAACCAACACATTCTCATACAGTCTCATACATTGGACACGCCATTTTCCCCCGTTCACCATGTGAAAAGGTTTGCTAACAGTTATGTTCAGTGTTGCCAACTCTTTTCTGTGGAAAGGAGTTGAGGCCTGCTCCAAAAGTCGCAAGAAGGCGCTAGATGACGTCATTAGCTGATTTGCATATGTGAATTCACCTTGCATGTCAGTGTGTTTCTGAGAGCGAGAGAATTTCTAAAATGATGTCTATGGAAGTAATGACTATTTATATAAATTCAAACCAATTTACACATTTATAATAATGAAAATATTTTTACCTATTAGCTGCTTTGTAACAGTTATCAGTACATTTATTTTTGCTAATATGAAGACCAGTGGTGTATTGTCATTGAGGATGAAAGCCATACAAACAAACTATGTACATATTTACAAAATTGAAGCAAACAATTTACATGTTGCAGTTGTACGGCTACTCCGATCTGTTGCCTATCTAACTGTTAAATGAAAAATATATGTATGTAAATGCCCTTTTGTAAATAAGACGGCAAATCAAGTTGAAAAGAATCATCAGAACAAAAAAAAGGAGTTCCCAGGCAAACAATAGGGATTAGTGATTGGTTGTTATGAACACTGGCCCTCACATGCGCAGCTCATTCTTGTTTCTGTCTGGCTGCCGTACGGTCGACTGGCGGTGCCTGACTACACTGTCCCACACACACTCAAGGGATGCACTGTAGCTGTCTAAGCCCCAGAGAGCCGCAGCCACAGCAGTGAGGGAGAGTGACAGATTCGCTGAGCACGTTTTGGCGACTCTCCTTCAGTGACAGTAGCTGACGTTCACCACAAAATGCGATAGATTTGCTTTAAAAGAGTCGCTAAAGGAGTGTAAAAGTTGCTAAATCAAGCGACTAATCCGCTAAGTTGGCAACACTTGTTGTTGTTGTTGTGCCTTTATTTAACCAGGAAGTCCCTTGAGATTGAAATCTCTTTTCCGAGGGAGACCTGGCCAAGACAGTTTGCCAGTTACAGTTTAAAACAGCGAATACAAATAGCAATATATACACAACAAACTGTGAATACAAACAGGTAGAAGGATAGCTCCTCGTCCCTGAGCCTGGGGGAGTGGAGTGAAGATCTTACCCAAATGCAGAAGAAGATATAAAAGACAAAGGACAGATCAATAAAACTAAAGAAAATGATATACAATAATAAACAAACAAAATGCAATACATACTGTAGATCCAGCCATAGGGATAACAACAAATGTAACAATACAACAGACAGAATACAGCAGAGTTGAAAAATGAATAAAAGTCAAAGGTTATAAAAAGGCCTTAGAGAAAAGTATTTTTAAGAAGCGATTTAAAAGATGATACTGACCGAGTTTCTCAGGCAGGTCGTTCCAAAGCCGCAGAGTCCTGACAGCCAACGCCTGGCTTTTGACTTTATAGGCCTAAGCAGGTTGAATGTACAATTGTTATACTTGGGTTTGATAGCTGATATATTGGTCAGCTTTACAGGCAAAACAGGTGGCGAGCTTGAAACTAAGCGAGTTCTCTTTTGTTATTTCAAGTGTGCAGAACCTTATTACAACCACGGAACCTCAAACACGAATATAATTAATTCCCGCAAAGATTCAAACCTGATCCTCAAACTTTAACATTTTAAAAACTATGTTTACTGAGGAAAGAGCTCTGAAATGGGGACCTGAGGCTGGGAAAGGACGGGACAGACAGGAGAAGTGGGAAGGACGTGGGGGTTGGGTGTGTATGACAGAGCTAAGAGCTATACACATTAATAGATTACCGGTAGACAAAATACTGTTTCGAAAGTGTTTTTGAAATATTTGGAATTGAGCTTTGGCAACGGGTGGCCTAAGCATTTGGGCTGTTACATCAGTAGTCTCAGAAAGCTTTTGTTAGACTGGAGACAAACTGGGCAAAAGTCTCGAGAGATGGGATTTGAAAAGCGATGGGGTTGTAGGTCTGACTTTGGGCCAGGGGTAAAGGTGGGGGTCACTTTGAACATGTGAGAATAAAGGGTGAGACTTGGGAGTGAATGGGGGGCTTCATCTGGCAAGGTGTTTCAGTGCCAGTCACAGGAAGTGAAAGGTGTCAAGGTGGTTTGCGTAGGTAGTAAAATTGTGTGTCTGCTCTCTCTCTTTCGCTTTTCTCGTTAGGACCCATACTACTGCTAAATGCCCAGAGAGAGAAAGTGAGTCCGAGGAAAGAGGGACAGGAAGTTATGTTCTGGTATGTGGAATATGTATCCCGCAACATATCTGAAGACTGTCACTTTTAGCCAGCCATGCATGCAGCAGCAGCAGCAGCAGCAGAGCTCTGGATGGAAGCAACCTGTCATAGTGTCTCTTTCTCTTCATCTCTTTGGCCCCTTCCATCCATTTTACTCTTAATCTTTATTTTTCCTGTGAAATGTGGATGCTGTGCCGTTTGTGTGTGTGTATGCGTGTGCATCTGTCTATTGTGTATGGGCTACATTTGTATCGCGGCTGATGGGAGTGGTGTGACCCAGCAATGATCAGTAATCTTGACTATGTCAGAGTGAGCAAGTGGGCAGCCAGTGCATTCCCACTACGCAATGGGAGCATGAGTCGGTCTGTCTGGCTTTGGACTTTTGCAAGTCTGGATCATGTGATAATTGCATACATCAACTCACCCCCACTGACGAACCCACAAGTGGCTGCTCCTGGACTGTACTAAATCATGCATCAGCCCACTGATTTATTCTGATTATCAAAACATACATGGACATCATTCCTCTCCCTGACCACATACAGAAACATAAAACTTCAGACCCCTCTCCCTCCTTCCTCCCTTCCTCTTTCCCTTTATCTCTCACTCATATTTTTCTCCCCTTCCCTCCCCTTGACTCCCCTTTTGTCCATGCTGTATTTGGAGCTGTCTCTTTCTACTTTTAGCTTTTGTGAAGTAGCGGAAATCTGGCATGCACTGGGCATTCCTCTCATAGTTGCTTGCAATGAAAGGTGGGGGAAAATACTTGAAAGGCATACTGGGGGCAGGCCGAATCAGGTCAACAGTCAATCTTAAATAGATCATTACCAATTGTTTATGCAAAAGATTAAGTAGTCTGCTAGGGATAATTTATTGTTCCACCAATTTTTGGTGTGTTAACATACTTGGCCTCCCTAAATACACTAACTGCAAGGAAAACAAGAGAATGGAACATTTCCGCATGCTCATGCTTTTCAACTGATGAACTGAAAAAAGACTAAAATGGAAAAATCCCCATTTTCTCCTGTCAACATTCTATGTGCTATATACATATTTATGCCATTTTGAATTAACCTTGCAAAACTTTGTCCTCATCCTTACCTCACATCACTAGCTAACACGAAACAGGTGGCGCCGATGAAAGACAGACACGTTTAAAAAAAATGTTTAAAAAATGGCAGAAAGAAAAAAATAATTAAAATGTTTGAAGGCAAGCAAATGAAGTGCAGATCTGTTCCATGAATTGTAATGTGGTAGCTCAGCAATATGTGGCCCAAGGCCACACATACGGTAGACTCATAATGGGCAGATGTTTATTGAAATCCCCCTCCTGGGTTGGAGGACAGTGCAGCTCATCCAATGCCAGATCAAAGAGATTCACTTTGGCCCTGCTATGTCTTTTCTCAAATATGTTGTTGTATGTCTTACCCCACTTCTGTTAAAAATGTTCAAACTTGTAAAACCTTTGGCATGAATTTCCTCTTGACAGACTAAGAGGATCTGTCCAGTAAAAAGAAGAAAAAGACGGCGCATCACTATTGTAAACATCACACAGTACAGGTGTGATGAACGTTTTCTTGCAACTACAGGGTTCCATTAGGTTATACAAATAATAATGAGAACCTTTGACGCAGAGCATTGCATTGTTGTATGTATACAATGATTGAGCTTGAGTCAACACGTTCTCCCGTGTTCTTTTTTTAAATTTTGAGTAAGGATTCATCCAGAGATGATCAAAATACATATAAACTCTGTGTGCAGGTGGTCTTGGAGTTGGAGAGAGAGAGAGTGGGAGAATGAAAGCATGGAAGATTGTGATGATGTAAGTTGTAAGTGGTGAATCGTGAATAGTGAATGTAAACAAATGAAAATCCCAACTTGAAATGTATTGCATAAACATATTCCGTCATCGACATCCATAGGATATTTGTAGGATATTCCGACAAAAAAACATTCAGATTGCAAATGAAGAGTGGGCCATATTGAGAACTTCTTTTGCAATCCTATGCACGTTTAACACCAGAATAAATGAATCAAATTTGAGATTCATGTTTAGAGAGGGAAAACCTTCGAAAGAGCAACCCTGGAACTAGGAACTCAGTGGTGCAGGAATGTGTTTTGGGGAAACCTCCTATACACAGAGCTCTTTCTGTGAAAAGGTCAAATCATTCATTTGTGCACTTTTTCCCCTCTTCTGCAACCTTTTCTTACCATCCCCTTGTGCCCTACCAGCCAGACTTACTCCCTGTGTTTATAAGTTGGCCCGTGTATCATAAGCTAAAACTAAGCTGCCCTTTACCTCCTGTAGAAATAGTTGGAAATCCAACCGTTTGAGAGCTTTTAAACTGTTTTGACAGCTCCCTCTTTTTCCATCACCCCCATGAGCACTGGAAACCGGTGTTGTGTGTGTGTGTGTGTGTGTGTGTGTGTGTCTAAATGAACAAGTGTGTGTTGCTCGCCTTTCCCGTAAGCTGACATGAAAGATATTTCGCAATTTGTGAAGTGGTGTTTTGTGTGACGCCAGGGTGCTCAGTAAGATATCATTGTAACGGTACCATGTGCCTATAAAGGAAATAAATCCTGTTTAATTACCGTTCTATAATGTAGGGGCTCCCGCCAGAAACAAAGTAATATTTAATTTAGCCATGGGCTTGGTGCTGTCAAAATGCCTCCCACTGGACCGAGCAGAGGTGAAACTCAGAATGGTTCTCAACAAGAGTGAGGTGGCACAATAATTGGTGGAGGCTCTCTAAAAAATATATCTTGGCATTTGAATTTTAAGAACAGAAGGTGAAAGACAAGTTCCCCTTCTTTCTAAGTTGTTTTGGCATAATGTAAGTGTTAAACTGTAAAAATGATCTTCCTAGTGAGCCTTTCTTTCTTTCTTTCTTTCTTTCTCCCCACCTATTCTTCTTACCAGGTGAGGTCCTGAGCTTGGTGGATGACCTGTTCTCCGGTATGGGTTCGTCTTGCGTTGTTGCGGGGAGGAGGAGTGGAGACCATCCTCACTTTGTACTGTATTCAGTGGTCTTCAAGTGCCTGGAACCTGACAGCCTCTACAAGTAAGCCTGCGCATATTCTTTCCCAAGTCCACAGTTTTCCGGTGCTGACTGATTAACTGATCGATTGAAGCCGTTTATTTCTTCATGGTATGAATAAACATGAGGTTGTGAATTGTGATGTGCAGAAATAATAAAGGAAAGGAAAGTTAAAGGAATGATTGAAGACAATAGTTGGTGGATTTTTAAAGGTTCTTGTGTAGGTCTGGAAAGTATGAAAAAGTACTCATTCTTTCGTAGAAAATTGTGATTAAAATGATATGAAATCATGTGTCCAAATTTGTGTTCTAATTAGGCTATATTCTATATATATATATGAATGAGACAAAACCATTTTGTTACCCACTCCTAAACACAGCTGGGTTGAATTAACCAGGGAGCCATATTTGGTTCTCACCATGGTGGAAGTGGTGGATGCTGTGCTGTTCTCTTTTGTTCTCTTTGGCCATGGGGTCTTTTGCTGCAGCGGAAAACACGATCACTGCGAATAAGCGGGAGGCGGTATTTGTCGTAATGAAAGGAGGCGCTGACCAATATGTCTGCTTTGAGCTTGGGGGACAGTTCGCTAACAGGCCACCCTCGCCTGAGGTTACATGTTCATTACATGTGGTCATAGCCATTGTGGTCATGACCCTAACACGTCATGCATTTACAGCGCTAAGCCAATCTGTCACAGTGTGAAATGAGGAAGTACGTCTGTTTGCCCTGGCTGGTTCTGGGCTTGTTAACGAATGGGAATACCCCGTCGGTTATTACAACTGATCATAAGGACAACACATCGTGCCCGATGTTCTCACAACCCTAATTTAAAACATGATTAAATTAAGTGTGGATGAGGTGTAATTAATGTCTTATAATTTGTGTCGTGGTTCAATCAACCAACATTTTGAAGACTTGCAGATGTTCTGTGACCTTGGTTTTGGTTACTGAAGGGTACATTTAACGTCATTCTAAGTAGGCCTATCGCCATAAAGTAAAATGCCTATTAGTAAGGAAGCGGAGAAATGGAATGAAAACAGCTGAGTCCACACAGATGTTGACTCCTGAAATGTTCCATTAGTGGCCCTGCCAGTGATGCTTCTACACTGCTCAGCCTCCGGTAGTTCAAAGCTCTGCTCGAGCATACCTTTTATGAATCCATATATCATCACTGTTGGATACTTATATGCTAAGCTGTTAAGAGGCCATTTCAGACTGGCAATAAATGTGTCTTCAGAGGCCCAGAAGACAGTGTTTCCTTCCCAAGGGGCATTGCTGTGATGTGCATTTGATATAAGCACTTTATAAGCACGGTTTACCTCCCTCTACATCTTGAAATAAAGTTGGGGTGAAACAGGCAGGCCCCAGATGTTGGTGGGGGTGGCCGTCATTGGATGCATGGAATCCACTGTCTACTTTATCTTCGCTTATCCAACTAGTGTTTAGTGTTCCATGTTCATGATCATCTTGCTGTTTCTCGACCTTGGTTTTGTTTTGGGAAGCTTGTCACTGCACCTCTGAAATTAACGGCCAGGCTTTAACAAAGGGGCGAGGGATGGTGGGGGCAATAACCTTTTTGGGGCGCAGCATTCAATATGTAGGAATGAGAGCCTAGGTGAGACGACGTATCCAAATGATATCCTGTCCCGTTTCTCGACACTGAAGCTATGCCCAGAGGCGTGAAACTTGGAAGTCTCCACTTAACAAAAACCTGCACGAGAGCCTAACCGCTAACTGTGTAGCGGCGTTATCTCTGTTTAGGCCGCCCCCACAGTCTTCTTGTTCTCAGATAAGAGCACAATTTACGTCGGAATTACGTCGGAGGGCTCACCTCTGCGCAGCCAAGTCTGCTTGTCTTAATCAGGAGCCTGATAAGACTTCCACTGGCATTGGCTTTACACTTGATCGTTACAAGGTTGCAAAGGCCCTAATGTTGCCTTGCGAACTGAAAAGGCTGCTGGCTCTATTCTGTGTGGCATGCCCTGTTTCAAAAGCTGAGGAGGTCATCAGCGTTTACCGATATACAGGATATGACGTAACAACCCCATGTGCCATAATCCAGAGTGGGCATTTATTATAAAAGCTCAATTCAGATGGTAAAAAAAAAAAAGATGCACTAACCCACAAATGGTTACCGTGGAGAACATCAAGCTACACTGTCATATATTTGTAGGACCATCAGATAGACGGCACCATTCAACAACCACCTAATCTAGATGTTACAGTGTTGAGTCTGTACATGCGGGTGTGTTATTGGGGCTATCAAGCAGGTGCCTTCCATCATCAATGTTTTGTTAAGTTAGACCCACAACACATCCAGAAGGCTCAACAATCACTTCTGACTCAGGCCACTGCCTTTTGCCGTCCAGAGCAGATCAATTAAGTCTGTCTGATAGTTGATTATGAAGCGTTGTAAACTGTTCACAACATAGTGCCTAAAGCTTTAAGTGTGTGTGTTCGTTTCTCCGCAAAGCAATTACAAATGAATACAATAAAGACCATTTTGATGGTAATTGTTTTCCACAGTTAAAACATCCCATTCCAATTATTTAGTGTAATTCCAAACTGAGCTTTATTCCAAATGTGTTATTTATTGGCCAATAAAAAAGTACAAGTTAAAAAAGTTACATTTTGTCTGCTTCCCTTACACTCTGCATGAAGAATTATCCCGTCATTGTCCTCTTATGTGATGCAGCCACAGAGCTGCTACCATTGCAGCCATGTTTGACGGCACACAAAGATGTAAGACATGCTTTCCGTAGTATCACTTGTAAAACCAATATCAAATAGTGAGCCTCCAGAGTTGACAGATCACATCCACTGCCATAATTTCCACAACTCCTTCCCTCTAATTTGCTCTCCACCTATGGAATGCCCATAAATACATATGTAATAAAGCAAATGTGCAATCCTCATTTTTCAATTGCAAACGCCCTGTGTGTTGCGTGTCATGCACATACTGTTCTATGTTCGATGAAAAATGTTGTATCTTGTTTTTTTGTGCTAGAGGGATTTATATCAAAGTCAAATTGGCCAACATATCATCCACACAAAGGGTGGGTAAGCTTCGAATAGGATCATCTGTTCATGCACGTATCGCTTGGTAAAGCCACTAATATAGCAAAGAACAGACTGTGCCTTGGGCCACACCCCTTTGACTTGGTCTGAGCAGGCGGTTGGCGCAACACAAATCCCGGTAATCCTTGACACCAAAATTGCACTGCACTGTTTGATCGTTGCCGACACACCCTACTGTGCCTCTTCTCCCACTTTGTCAAGTTCACGGCGAGTCGCCAAAATACCAAATAGGCAGGTGAGAGAGAAAAATCGGACGAAAATGCCACTTTACTGGCACAAAGCCCCGCCATGCAACCTGAAGAAACTAGACCCCAGTCTGGGATATGTTCTCTAAAGTGACGTATGGATGGCTCGTTCTGCGATGTGGTAATGTGAAATGCCATTCAAAATATGTCCAAAATGTCCCCTAAAATATCTGGTACACAAATGTGAAACTATTTAACTTATTATGGGATTAGACAAACAATTCCCACACCCGGTCTATACTTGCAATACTTTATTTAAATGCAGCCATTTATTATGGGGTAAAATCTGAGGACTTTTCTAATGTGGTATTGTCATTACCAAATCACACGTATTACCTTTAGCTTTGGAATCTCCCATCTGCAGGTGATGTCATCTAGAGCAGAGCTAATCTTCTAATTGACAATGAAAGGATTAGAGAAAGGCTATAAACATCATTTCAAGTGTCACGTTTGCCACCAATCAGACTTGGGGATTTCAATCAAAGTCATGAATGAGTTTTTGTGGCTGCCACAAATTCTTCGTGGCTTTGATTGATTTGTGGAGTAGCTCAACTGATGTATGTCCAAACGCTGATGTCATGGAAAAGGCATCCACTGCTACCCTGGCTTCTCTCCGCATGCCAAAAATACTGCCCTAATTGATTCTCTCTTACTCTCTCTCTCTCTTTATCTCTTGTTCTCTATCTCTCTTTCTCTCCCTTTCTCACTTTCTTTCTCTCTCGCTCTGTCTGTCTCTAGCTCTCTGTCTCTCCCATCTATCCATCAGGACAATGGTTACTTTAATGGCGACATTGTTAATCTACACAAACATTAGTCCGACATTTGTCCACTTCATTGTTTGCTGAGCTTTCAAAACTATGGCGCACAGACAAAACCAATCCACTTCCGAACAATTTGGGTGCAGCCAGACAGAGAGAGAGAGAAAGGGGAATTAAAGTGAGGTATAGACGGAGCTGAGCTGTATGCGAGCAATGCGGATAGAGAGAGAAAGATGGAGAAACAAAGGAAAGTGTGTGCATGTGTGTGTGTGTGTGTGGGTGGGTGTGTTAGTGGTTGTGTGTGTTTTGCCAATTCTGTTACTTGATGTTTTGACATTCTCATGGCAGGCCAGACCACGGCTGGTTCCTTTGTTCTCCCAGGCGATCCTTATCATCACTGAGTGCCAGTAGTGAACTCAGACACCACAGACTGTGTATCCACTGCTCCACTCAGCCCCCCCCTTAGTGCCTCGATGTGTCTGTACCTGTGTCTGTGTCTATGAATAGGATGAGAACTTCATCAACAGTCGTCATCTCAGTGAGCATAGAGTGAACACAGTGGGATTGTACCTCTGGCCAAAGTGCTTTTTTGTGGTCATATCAAAAAAGAAAAAGTTTCCCAAATATCTTTTCTGTTGATGTCTCATTTTCTCGTACTCATTATGAGTACTTTTCCCTCTTCACCATACCAAATGTAGATCTCAGTCTTAGAGAGGCTTCATCTCATAGCAGAAAGGGCTTTAATACATAATAGTGGTATAATTAGGGGCTGTGGAAGGAAAAAGTACCTGTCATTGATGCCAACCATTTAAACAACTAAAAACAACAATAATGGGCTGGCAGGCTCACGTCCGGGGTCCCAAACTAAACTCGAACAAATTACCCCGATAAATACCCCGCCTCCTCCTTCGGCTCCCCTCCCCTCTCCCATTTCACTTGATCCATCTGCCAGTTATGTGGCCGCATAATTTAAACAATGTGACTGTTATATGCCAGCATTGTTTTGCCGGGCAAAGGAGCCAGCGAGGCCCCTGCGTCTTTTTGTGAGGTTCTTGGGGAATACCACATCCACCCTGCTGAATAACAAGACCAGACAAACTATGTGAGCAATGTCCAAACAGGCCATATAACAAACAAAACAATCACTCGACATCATTGGACCGAGCTGCCAAAAGACAGAGCAAAAATACGATTCCTTAAAAAGGAAAGAATGCATCGTTTTGTGAGAAGAAACATCTCATCTGCTAGTTCTTTGGATTTTTCACCCCCATTGTTTTGCATTGGAATGCCATGACAAATATCCACGTTCCCTCTCAATTATTCATTTTTGTGTCACTGGTTTTTGTAGTTCACTTCATGGCTATTGTTGTTACACAGTTGTAACTGTGCGGAAACGCTGCTGAGATCTTCCTCGTGGAAGGAACTTGATGTCTTGAGTGTCTGCTGTCTTTGACCATCCTAACCTCCTTTTTAGGTTCAGTATGACCAGTTCCTACTTGTACTTCTTCCTACATGTACATAGTCATTTTCATGTAAAGGTCCATTCAGAACTGTCTGGCTTTACTTCAGATGTGTTGCATTTTGTCAATGTACCTCATCTTTTATTACAACGTCTTGACCCCTTCACCATGGTGTCTTATCTGGGTATCGAGCGGCCCTGGAATCTATCGTGGAAACCCCACAATTCGGATGTTTGTCGTCTTCAGAGAGAGGAACATTGTCCTTATTGAGTCTTTAGAGTTAAGCTACTCTTCCCTCCTTACCTTGTGTTACTTGCTGGACCCATTTTCTGAAATAATGAAATCCCAGAATCCTTGTTCACAAGACATTCTCTGTGTGAGGCCTTTATTCAAAGGAGGTTCAGCTGCTGTCAATAGTAGCTCATAGAAGAGTGGCTATGCAACAATGGATGTGATTGGGCAGGGTGACCGACTGCTTCTCTCTTCTTGTTGTGTGACAAAGTTCACCGTTGTTTCCTTTATTCACAATCTGTTTTGCCTTTTGTTGGTCCTATATTTTCATGACATGTTACACAGACATGGGGGATGATAGAGGACGTTGTGTATTTTATTATTGGCTCTTAAAGATCATGCATGTCAAGGCCTGTAATGTTTTCTTTTCTCTTTTTCTCTTTTTCTCTCTTCTCTCTATCCCTATTCCTCCATCCATATGGCTTTATCACGTTGTCTGCACTCTTCTGCCTTTTTTTTACTGTTTATATAACCGGGCCAGTTGACTTATTTACAACTATAGACTGGGGGAGTCAATGCAGTGGGGAGTGAAGGGCTACACACTCGCATACTACACAGTCTTGTATTTTATTATGTTGGCTCCTGCACTAAGCAGCTCTACCAGTGTAGTTAGAGGTTAAGTGTCTTAAGTTGCTTGGTAATGGCTTTTAAGCACTTCTTGCTCACTTCTGACGCCAGGATTGATTGCTTATGTCACTGTTGCTTCTCTTTCTTTCTCAGGTTTACTCTCTCTGCAGTGGACACCCGAGGCAGTCACTCTGAGTCAAGCGTTGTCTCAGTGCGGACATCCTGTCCGATGGTGGATGATAGCCGAGCAGAAGGTAGCCCTGCTCTGTTCTTTCTTGTACTTATCGTTTCTATACTTCCAACTTTCTTTCACATCTTTCCCATATGTCTTACATCAGCATTTACATCCATCCAACGACGTTCATCGGCGCTGTTACAGTACCATCACTACTTATGTCTTCCTCTTTTTCATACACAATTTTTCTCCTCTAATTGCATGCCTTTTGATCCATTTTAATAAAGGTGTTGTATTCAAACTAGGTTGCATACTTCTTGTTTTGCAGGTCAAACCCTAATGTTAACTGCTTACAATACATTCATAACCTATCATCACTCATATTATATTATATTATATATTTTATCTCATAACCAAACAACATATTGTTTTTATGAACATTAAGTTAAGGCTTTCATGAAGCCTTGTGCAGAAGCATAAACACCTAATACAAATGTAATGGAATATAACTATTGGTAAATCCAAACATCACAGGAAGATTATAGAGGTTGTCTTTGCTTCACCCTCACAACTCTCATCTCTTTCTTACCCCCTTACAGAGATAGCAGACAAGGTGTACAACCTGTACAATGGCTACACCAGTGGAAAGGAGCAGCAGTCGGCCTACAACACCCTGATGGAGATCCCCCCTCCGCTGCTTTACAGAGTCCAGCACCACTACAATTCCCACTACGAGAAGTTTGGCGACTTTGTCTGGCGTAGTGAGGATGAGCTGGGCCCAAGGTGAGAAAATGTTGGAGATGTCACTTCGGCCCTCAAAGTGTTGTTGCCCCATTTTCTTGCCATGCTGGGTTATTTTTGGCGTCAATGTCGCATTGATTTCATAGTGTTCATTGTGAGCATGTCATGACACAGGCACATGACGATCACCAGACA
>OMOT01039943.1:0-14240 GCA_900312575.1 Acanthochaenus luetkenii | reverse complement strand
ACACACACACGCGCACGCACACACACACACACGCACACACACACACACACACACAAAGAGACGGAAGACGCAAGCAATTTCCTCACGTGTTAGTACTATTAATGTATCTTCCACAGCAGTGAAAAGACAAGCTGTTGTCAAGGAGAGCTCAAATATTTCTCATCGTTGCAGCCAGTTGTCTCATGACTGTTGTTTTCTTCTTCAGACACATTTTATACATATTTTTCACAATCTGCCACAATTCATCTGAATCTGCTTGTCATTTTGTTTGATGCCTTTTTGTGGTGTTTAGTATCAGTAATAGTCATCCTGGGGTTTCTTACATAACAACACCCAAAGCTGTCTGAACTGACGCTGCCAGATTCGAGGCATCCAGGCGTTTCTCCTATCCTGTTGCCTGCACCCCTCTAAGCAGGAGCACATTTGCCCCATGTCCCTCCGTCTTCCCACTTCCTAAGTGCTTCTAGTGGAAAGCAATCGGGTGAGGTCAACATGAAAACTCTGGGGTTACAGACGCTCCTCGCATTACCACGGAGATGCCAAAGCAGCGCTCGACAGCACTAAATGTGATAGTCAACTAACACTAACTCAACTTCCAACTTCATTTCCTCCTCTTTCTCAGAGTTCCTCAATCTCCACAACACACCACCAAACCCCCCCCCCTTACCCATCACCCTTTGAATGAGACCACCCCCGTCAATCGTTCTCTGTTGAATAGACATGACAGAGGGCGGCAGTAACTCAGAAAAACAAAAAAATGTCGTAGTGTCCTTGAGCAAGACACCTAACCCCAAATTGCTCCCGTTGAGCAGGTTGGCGCCTTGCATGGCTGCCTCCGCCAACGGTATGATGATACTGTAAGTCGCTTTGGATAAAAGCGTCTGCTAAATGCCGTAATGTAATGTCATTAACATGACATGGAGAGATATAGAAGCTGACTCACTTGTGCGAGGAAGGGAGAGTACTGAAAGTATTTTCAAAATGTAAAAAACCAAGATTCCATGTGTGCGAGTCTGACAAGCTGTTGGTCCAACACTTCAATAGTTTTGCGATGATGGTAACACTGGATCTTAAGTTACGGCCCAATGTTTTGGTTTGTCCACCCCCACTGCCTGGAAGCACTTCTCGCAAGCCATAAATAATATAATAAGTTTGGACTTTAGGAAGATTATGCTTCTCTCTGATTGGTGAAGGGGGGGTGAGAGGCATGGGCTGGCCATGGAGACCTGAAATGGGGGTGGGGTGCGCGGGGGGCATGTGGATGAGCGAGCATGGGTTATTTACTGCCTGAAGTTGGCAGGGTTTAGCCTCGTTGGGATAATTTACGAGCCGGCTCTATTGGTGGTGCCTTTTAAAAAGGTAGCGGAATGGCCAAGTGAAACGTAAGCGTCGTCAGCAATCCTCCAGGAACCGAGAATGTCCACTGGCATTGTTATGCCTGTATACAAGCTCCCTTCATACTTGTATTGTTCATTGGACACACTGTGATACATGGTTACTGATGATGATTTGATTATTTTTATTTATTTAAGTGTTGTACACCCGTGGGTGCCCAGCCAAGACACTGAAGTAATTCATTCCGTTCACCACTCCACAAATTCAAACAACAGCCTTCATCAGCACCCAAAGTACGTAGCAAAACAACACGTTTTAAGGGTAGAGAGTGTTCTGTCTTCTCCTCCACGCCCTTTCCAAAAAAACTTGCTAAAACAAAACCCTCCTCCTTAAAAAGACAAGACAACATGTCTCCTTCACACACCCAAAATCAATCAGGATTTTTTTTTAACCTGCATTTTTTCTCTCCAAATATGTGCTTCCTTAGGTCCCCAAATGCAGTACAATGAAATGCAAAATGATATTCTTCCTCCGTAATACCAAGGTCACACAGAGTACACATACGTTGCTCTTCAGTTAAGCCTTTAAGCCTGCCTACTTAAATCGCCAGAGGAAGGGTTGCGGGTACGTAACTGGGCGTGTAGGGACCATTGTCTTCTTTCTAGATTAAACATGTGTCACGACCAGTCTAGTCCTCCCCTCTCTGCCCTCTTGTGTTTCCCGTTTAGGCCAGAAAATGGCCCCCGTGTTTCCCCCGCGTGCCCCTTGGTTCCCCAGCTGCGTTCAATCATGTCATTATTCCCTTGTCTATTTAGTCTCCGTTTCCCTGTCTGTCTTTGCCCGTTTGTCCAAAGCGACTTACAATAAGTACATTTTGTCAAACCAACCGTATATCGCAGTCTTCAATAACTAAGCCTTCAAAAGGAATAAGTAGCGTTCATCCAAGCACTATATCTTGCTGTCATGCTGTCATGCTGTCATGCGCACCTGTACCTGCCTGCCTGCCTGGCCTGGAATAAATATACTCAATTTATACCAGGAACCTCTTGCCTCTGCCTCCTGTGTCTGCGCTTGGATTCTAAGTGTAATCCTGACAGAACGAACTAGCCAGAATGGACCCAGCAGATACCAAGTCCATACAGGTCCTCTCTTTGGCTATGGGGAGCTGCTATCGGATGGCAAAAACACCAGCTGTCAGAGATCATCGCCTCCCTTCAGAACTCAGTTAATCTCTCCTCTGGCAATTGAACAAGGCGGTTCCATAATCTTATCTCCCACCTCAAATCTCCTTCAATGGCCAGTTTAGTAGCAAATCTGTGCACACCAAGGAAGCACCTGGTGGCTCGGATTTGGATAGTTACTTTCCTGATAACCCCATAATCCTGCAACATAGATTTTTAAAAACGGTTAACTTCCAGTTCGAACCCCAACAAAATTCTGATCACTGTGGATGGAAAATATGTTGCATTTTGACAGACAAATTAAACTGTATGCTTGAAATACATAACACACATTATTCTGATTTTAGCATAAAGTGTATTTAGTTAGGCAGCCTTATTACCATCTATACAAAAGTGGTCATACTTGCATTGAAATGTGCATGTATATAGTGAAAATACACTGAGAACAAATGGCGAAATACAGTAAACCTCCTGAATAATACTGTTGCTTTTGTGATTTGTTTCTTTATCATATATTGTTTTACAGATTAGACAGTACAAATTCTGGGTTTCTGATACAGTAAAAATATTCATTCATTTACAGTTTACTGTAAATGTACCACACTCAGTCATGACATCTATTGTGAGAGGCAAACTAACTAAGTTTCTTTAGCAGCTTGGCTTGAAATATTTGTGGATGCAAAAATAGGGGAAAGGGAAGCACATACTATATGTATTTAGTCCAAGTTGTTTGTTTTTTGTAGTTAATTGTACATTGAGTGACAAAGTAGTCTTATCGCAAGGGTGCAAGAGCTCCGTCTACAGATGGATTTCCATCAAAAGTGAATTATGTGTTCTGTTTATTTGTAATTTGTAATTTAGTGTTAATTATATATGAATACAGACCTTTATATACGTTCACAAGTGAATTCCAACCTTCAGAGATGCGAGCCGGTGCAGCAAAAATAGACCAGGTTATTTTGTTGCATTTCGTTACCTCGTCCAGAACTGGCTCCGAACTGTAGTCGGGACACCCTCTTGGGTCAGGGAATGTATTACCTCCATCACAGTAGTACAAAGAACACAAAGTCCACCAATAATATAAGGAAAGTCTAAAGCATGGTACATGTCACTGGGCTTAAGTTAAGTTGGCATAAGCTATGGGAGAAGTTACGGCAGCATGAGTCACTTTTTGGTGAAATATTAAGTGTTCTGGTGGTTGAAGAGCATTTAGATATTCATAAATTGGCCTGCTTAATTTCATGGACTAAATAATTTACATAGAGGGCAAATAAGGTGAAACTGGGTAGGGAACCAACCTGTGTGAAAGTTATTTAGTTGTACACATGCAACTGGGGCAACAACATTTCCCATCAATTATTAGTTTTTACCTTTACTGTAAACGACACTAAGAGCTGTGCTCTTGTAGTAATCGGTTTCTTAGGATTCACATGAAACCAAAATATTTCATTTACTGGATGTATTTATAAATAATCTGCATCAACCATGAAATGTGTCCCTTATTAAAATGTTGAAAATAAAATAAAATGTGTTGCTTCTTTGTTCATCATCATCATATGAATGACATGAAATGTAGTTAATTTGGCCCTAGATCATTTTCTTGCAAGACTCCCTTGCTTATGATCTGTTGTTCAGAAGCACTTGAGGGAAATAAAAGAAAATATTTCCCCCTTTTTCAGCAAATAAGTGAAAGGTTGTCTCTGCTCCTTGCTAAACTAAGGACAGATGTTGATGCTCTGCAGACACTGCTTTTCAAAACGAGCAGAATTGTTCTCTCCTCCGAGTGTCTTTTCCTCATGTTGGTATCGCTTAACAACCTGTAACGCATAGAGAGGTATTTCGTCATCAAGTTCTGCAGGTATGGAATGATGCACCACACTGTAAACAAACTGTACTGTGTGTGTGTGTGTGTGTGTTGACTTGAACTTGATTGATAGCTACTCTTGGTGCAGCGTTCAATAGAATCCGTACTCGAGAATTGCATCTGGTAGTAATGACCCAGAGTGACCGACAGTGTAGTCAGAGGCCAAACTGTAAACTGCAGTTGGAACATCTGACTTCTTCATCGTCCATCTCTGCCAAAGACACCCTTTCTCTGGAGATATTTACTGACTCTCTGGTAACATTCAATCTGTCTGTATCTGTATCAATGCTGTATGCAACTATAGGCAAATGAATTATATTTTTGGAGGTAACATAACGCATAATACTGGATTTAAAATGGGACTTAATTGGAAATGACGGTGATGGGATTCATAAAAACACATTTTTGGTTATGATGTTGAGCCTGAATGATTGTTTTTCTGTCTCCTCCTCCAATAGAAAAGCCCACCTGATCCTACGTCGGGTGGACAGGATGAGCCGCTACTGCCGGGCCCTCCTGCGCAGCGCCTACATCCAGAGCCGCACCGACACTATGGCCTATGTCTACTGCCGGAGTGAGGACCGTCCTTCCAGTAACATGTGGCATGGCTCTTTACATGAGACCCGTACCACTTGCATGGAGAAGCTCATCTCTGTACAGCGTAACACATACGGCAACACCAAACTCCGATGAGACAGGAGTTTGGAGACGGGCTGTATGTTTTGCCCATGCAAGATTGATGTACCTCCTCCTCACTCCACTCTGCAGCAGGTGTCTCTCAAGTGACTGATGCATTTTTGAAAACCAGGAGAGCCTAAAAAACCTCAAAGGTCACTGGACATTGTGTAAAAGCTACCGAAAAACATATTTTTGTGTAGCCCACTTTTATTAATTCGGGAACAAGGAAGATTATTTATAAAGAAAACATGGAGAGAATATATTTCTCAACTGCAAAATGCCAGTGATTGCACATATCAATGAGGAACTGCAGTGTGAACATGTAAATAATTATTTAGCCAGGAGAAAAAGTGATTGGCTTAAAAACACAGAATGTAATATTGTAGTTCCTTTGCAGTGCTTTGAAGCTTACCCGGAACACTTTAAAAAAAAAAGGGAAATCAACTGCATTACTTATTTGCCTTTATTACCTTCATTTGGATGGAGAAATTGTAATGAGGCAGTTAAAGCCATTTGAAAACACCTTTTTTTTCCTTTTGCTTTTTTCTTCATACATTTAAAATGAGTAAATTAATAAATCAGATGGTAAATCTTGTACTGTATTTTATCAATGAAATTAAAATACTAAGACTTGCTTTGTGTAGTAACGGGATTGGCAAATATTGCCAGCCTTAAAATGATGCAAACACTGAGTGGGTGGTATTCAAATATCTGATTAATTCATAAACATTTAATTCAACCATTGCATCTATAGATGACCACTGATGAGGCCAAAATAAAGTTATTTATTTCAAATACGTTTTGGGATTAATATTTATCAAATAAAAAATGGAGCTGAATTTTACTTACATAATATATTATGCACCCAAGACAAAACAAGAACAAAGCGTAGTCTTTTTTCCCCACACTCCACTCCATTGCCATTAAAGTAAATGCTTAAAATTGCTGGGTTTTAGTATGTGACTAGACACCAAGAAGCCAAAAAACGGATCCATATAGATGGTTTCAAATAATACTTGCAAACCCATTTAATATGCTTGTAATCTGATAGTAAGGCCACCGTTACAATTTATCACTTGACTGTGACTTTTGTCATCACGGCAGGTATCATCAATTGACAAGTCTTGCGGCATAAAAAGTCTAGTTTTACTCACAGCGCTGTTGGCTCTTCCTGGCCTGATTTGGAGATGATCAGGTTATATCATGATCTGAATATTTCATAATCTAGACGTAATTCAGCCACAATGCACAAATAATAGGGTAGGATTAGACATGAGACGAAGGGAGAGGAAGGATGAGATGGAGACGAAGGGTTGTAAAAACTCAGGTTAGACTTAAATAAATACAGATTTAAAGGATTACAGTCACAAGTGATGCATACCAAATATTCATTATGAACACAATATGGTACATAACGTATAGTAACCGAGATTCATAATCAGACCTGAAATAGAATGTAATACATGGAATTTAGATGTGTAACTAAGCTTTTTTTTTGCTCATATATAAAATGCTCTCACCCACTGTTTGAGTAGAAAGATAGAAAATATGGCGACCTGGCAAATTAAGATAAGATACATATACCTATACATTTTTATATGAAAATATCATTAAGGAAAAAGTTCAGATGGCTGAACACTTTGTGTTGATTATAGCAACTATGAATATATGTGAGATACTGTATATTGAACCATGGAGAAATCTGTGATTGTAGGATTCATCTCTGATTCTTGTCATCCTCTTATTTTTCTGTCCCTTGTCATACGTTCAAAGCCATGGATGTTGTTTTAATGAAAATATAAAATGCCTTTTTTCAAATATTTTCATTACATGTTATATATTGTAAATTTTAAATTGTAAATAACATCTGTATTATTATGTGGCTTTAATTGTCTTTTTTCTGAAGAATGTGAAATATTAAAAATGTACTGTATATAATGGTAAGGTTTTTAATTCATTATTATCGGGCGGCAGTAGCTTAGCAGGTAGTCCCCACCCAGCAACCGCAAAGTTGAAGGTTCGAGTCTAGCCCCTCCTGGGAAAAAAAACATCTGTCAGTGTCCTTGAGCAAGACACCTATTGCTCCCGTTGAGCAGGTTGGCGCCTTGCATGGCAGCCTCCGCCATCAGTGTATGAATGTGTGTAAAGCTAATCTTTATTATCCCAAGGGGCAATTTGTTGTGCAGCCAGCAGTATTGACAGTCAAACACACACCAAGTCATAGTTTCTGCCATGCCAATCGATTCCTATCAAAATGTAATCAGTTACTTCACTTCCAAAGCTACATACCTGTCAGTTTGCAGGGAGCACTGCTCCCAATCCAATCGAAAGGGGCCAAGGGAAACCCCAAAAGTGATTAAAACATGAACGTTCAACACAGTAACACTCACAGCAGTTACATATATCTTTAAATAGCTGTGATTGATCAATTTTTGTACAACATTTTAGTTAATAGTCCATTTGCTACTTTTTTTAACATCGCTCACGCACTTCCTTGTTTGCTTTACTGGCTGCCGGTCTTCTGCTGGGTTCAGAAGAAGCGGAAGAACAGGATGTTGTTCCTTCAACTTGAAAGTGTTCATGTTTAACTCGTTGGAATGCCCACCTCTAATAATTAGTATTTATGAATTTAAAATCAGCAAACTACAGCAGATATTACTCACTTTTTATAAGTAGGGTTGATTGTATTAGTGTGAATAAAACGGATAATTACTTTGGACTGCTGACATTGGGGGATTCCCTGCTATGTTCACAGCTTTTATTGATACACTTCCACAATTTGTAATGCCAGGTGGCAGATATCAGAGCCCACAAAAATCCCCACATATCCTAGTTGTAATTATCACTAGCAGGTTTTTGCCAGTCGGCAGTTTGTATTTACGATAAATCCAATATGAATACGGCATCAGAGTACCCAAACTTTTGACTTGTCAACTAGCTCACACTAGTTAAAATAACATATAATACCACAATATTCTCAAGCTTCAGGCCATGGATGATCAGAAAATCCGATATAGGTGGGTCTCATTGCAGTGTATGTGTTATTGTATTGAAAAGGACTGTTTGAGTTTCCCTTTGGCCCATTGGACTGAATTGGAGAGTAGCTCTACATTGAAATAAGGGATTGCATTTTCATCAGAATAAATCGGCATTATGGCAAAAAACTAGGAAAATAAGGCCCAGGTTGAAAATATCTGGAATTACCCTTTTAGGTTGCTACTATAGAATTCAGTGGTGGCATCTATTTTTTTATTTCCTAGGTTTTACCCAATTTACCACAGGATTCAACTGAAAAATATTTACATTGAGCTGGAAGGGGGAAATCAGTCACTGAACTAATACGCGGGTATTCCCTATGAATTACTCTAATTTACATCATTAACTGAAGGTGGGTTTGCTCCTCTGTGTGTGAGCTGTGTGTCTGCTGGGAAGCGTTTTCTTTTTCCATCTCCCTCCACAAACCATTCCTTTACGCTCAGGTCCAGTTCCTTTCCAGTCATGCAACATTAACTGCACTTTAAAAATCAGTAGCTCGATGTTCATTCTCACAAATTAGGCCATTAACGTCATTGGTGTGCCAGTAACGGCACTCGGATTTCCATGCCAATGTATCAATGATGGCCAAAAGAATGAGTTCCTCTCTCATAACCACTTCAGCACTTTTGTTTGGAAAGCCCTCACTAAAGATCTGCGGTACCTCAATGACTTCCCGGCGGAAGATACTCCTTTTGGAGGCAAATAGATCTAAGACGTGCATAATATGAAGCTCCAGTGGACCTTCAACGCAACACTCTGACAAAATGAACCTGGCTTTACTCTTGCAGCCGAAAACGCATACATACAGGATGTTTTCAAGGGTGACTAGAATAATAAAAAAGTCCGTTTAAATATACCTCTGTTTCAGTTTTTACAAGGGGACAAAAAATGGACCACACCAGCTTATGTTCACTTTAACCAGTGTTTTATTTCTACACAATAAATGACAGCAAAATGAACATGATACTCATCTTTATGACTCTTCCTTATGAAAATATAGTACACATCAGACATGTTTTGCCATGTACCAGAGCACCAAAATATATATAATTGCAACTGTGAAAACATATAGAGAAACATCGACTGAGACATAAACGTCCAATCTGTTGTATATGTGCCTGAAAAAGTGCATACTGTGTAAGAACCAAACAGAGAGGAGGCCATCAGGGAGAGCGAGGGAGTACTGAGGCTGATGGCAACCTTTACAGTGTTGGTGAAATTCTCAGCAAACTCAAAGGCATAGGGATGAGACTTAAAGTATGAGTTTGCTGATTTTGGACCTATATATAATTTGTCTCTTACCTACCTGTAATACAGGGAACCACAGACAATATTGGCTCCAGAGTCAGCTGTTGATTAAACGGCGATCTCCCATTGCCAGCCTCTTGCTGCTAACAACGAGTCCAAACGGGGCACGTCAAAATATGTCCCCAAAAAGCCACGTGCAGGTGAGTTGAGAGTAAACAGAAAAGTTACAAAGTACATCAATTCTAATTTGCTCTGATTTCATGAAACGATTCTGCCATTACACGTACTTTCACTAATCAGGAAATCACAGAATTAGTTTTCTCTGCCGCAGCACAGACTGTCACTGGTGGATGGCCAGGTCAGATTGTAAACAATTGCACATGGAGCCAGGTAGAGTTTGGGAGAAGACTATCCACTGAATGAAAATGGTGCTGTGCTGCTGCTTTCCGGGCTGTGAAAATCGGTTGGTCACCATGTCGTTATCACAGACGGGCTTTTTTTAAAAGTTATTTTGACTTAACCCGTTTGGACTGATCGTTAGCAGCAAGAGGCTAGCGACGGGAGCGCGCTGATTCAACCGACGGCTGACTCTGGAGACAGTATTGTCTGCGGGTCCAAGTACTACAGGTATGTGAGCGACAAATTATATATATTGTAGGTCCAAAATCGCCAAACTTCTCCTTTAACAACATACAGTATGGAGTGAGGAGAAATGAAAGTTGTCGGTTGGTGCCATTCTACTAAGACAAATTTGGATTACATTTTTCAATGCATAATTAACATCAGTCAAGCTTGACGAGGATCCCGAACAGCAATCGATACGTGTGGTCTGGGTATAAGACCCAGAGATGACCATAATGCTTTTCATGAATCTTTACAACAAATAAATACTTTTTGACTTAATGGGTAAATTCATGGTTTAGACAACTGACAACAGTGCTTATACTAAGCCATTATGAACAAATAAATGCTGACAGCAAGTGGTGTGGTAAAGCATCACAGGATCTTTTTTTTTTGTCTTGCAGGTGATACTTTGATGGTACACAATGCACAACATATTCACGGTTCATCTCCTTATATAATAGTTTGATCAAAATCAATCCAAGCGCTACTCCCAAACAGTTAGTACATGATTTGCAAATACAATCATCATATAATATTATTTACATCTTAAAATATATTTGCTGAACAATCGGGTACGAAACATTGCAATAATACCACTAGATATCCACATAATATGTAAATAACCTTTTTTGTACTTCCCACTTAGAAAAGGGACAGTTCACCTTTTATTTATTGAGGGATTAGGAAACAGACATAAGTGGACCATTCTATAACCAGAGGCATGTGAGAGGTACTTGATGTGTTACAATACACAAAGAAAAATGTCTTAAAACATGATGGCACATCAGTGTTTTCTCCACAATCTGATCTGACCACAAACATAAGGGCTTCAGCCACCCATCCTTAACGCTCCCCATAGCCTGTAATGAGTTAGACACCACAAAGGTTACGATTCTACCATTTTCAAACAAGCCACGGCAACCAGGTGTTCAAATCAATAATGTTGGTGGAAAATGTGGAGAGGTATCAAAGCCTGTCAAAAATGACTATTATAAAAGCCATATACTATGTGATAAAGACATAGGATCTAGGTGAGGAGAGGAGAAGAGTGTTCCTTCAGCTTGACCTTAAAAGGCTCTGTAAGCATTGGGCAAACATCCTCCCTCATTTTCACATGGCCAATCTGACCCTGGACGCCCCATACAGCCATACCTGACAGTGACAGATGAGGCAGTGTGTCAGGAGGGGGAGTCCCAGAGAGGGATGGCTGCCACCCCCAGGAGAAACTCTGACTCATTGGCCTCGGCTTGTTGCCAGTCAGCGCCGGCCACCCCTGGGCCAGGGGCAGCCTCTGTGAGTACACATTTTCACACCTGGACAAATAGCTAGACAGGCCAGGAAAAGCAGCCCACCCAACATACCTCCCTCCCTGCCTACCTTCTGCTTCTCTCCCATCCAAGAATACCCAATTTGGGGCACCATCGGCTGCCTTCCGACCTCCCATCTTTCCCTCCCTTCCTTCTCATCCCTCTCTTCGTTGCTTGCCCATTTTCTCCTGGCCTCAGCTGGCTGTGTACGTATGGTCTTTGTGCCTTACACTGGCTCTCACAAGGTAATTTGCAATGTATTTTGAATGCATCTACTAAATCATGATATACTAGGTTCTCTCCTCAAAACTCTTTGTATGTTTGGCTTATGTGTGGATTTTTAAAAAAGAATAAGCAAATGAAGAAAAAAAGAAACATTACATTCTGGCTTGAAGAAAAAAGAGATACACGTGTGCACCGCACTCAGTAACATTTAAACATGTAGTGAATCCTCATTGGATACAAGTAGTGTCCATCTACCTTAGTGACCAATGAGGTAACTTCTTCTGTGGTTAGGGCCTGCAGTATATGTCTGATCAATGCTGACAACAATGATAAGGACAGAGACCATGATGACAGAAACAAAAGACAGTTTTGACTCACAACCGATAATGTTTTGTTTATAAGAACAATGTAAAAAATAACTTACATGGACATTAAATATAACTTAAAAAAGTATAACACTCTCAATAAATAGTTCTACTATTTACACCATTGTTATGAGACGCAAAAATGTCACTAAAATACCAAAAATATAGAAGCAGCAAACATTACAGGCATGAGGTACAGCAAGGGATCCTGTGATGACTACAGTAGAGAGGTGATGTCCTCATCCGATGCCCAATCTTAGACTTCCATCCATTAATATCTTGGTTTGCTATGGCTTATGGGTATCTTGTCCAATATTGAGAACCAATCGAATTTGTCCAAATGTACAGGTTGACATGCAAGTAGTCACATTCCGTAGCCTGTACCCCTCTCCGAGAGTATGATCATGATCACTGTTATTTTTGTTTTGGTATCCAGACTTTGACTGATGGTACAAGTAATTGTTGAGGAGGAAATGTGTAGGTTAGTGAAAGTATGTGAAAGTAACAACAGGTTATGTTTACCCAGTTTGGAGGATGATGGGAAGGATCCAATGACAGATAGATTTCTGATACATCCATACAAATGGCCGGAATGGTTTTCCAGAGATCTCATTGGCAGATGACGAACCACAGTACTGAGTGTCATTGGCATAGTGTAGTGATTGCAGGTCAGTCTCTCCCCACTGGCAACAGTTCTATGAAAAGCAGCAGTATCTGAAGTATTAATATTACATATCATTTGATAATATCAACATAATACAATTCATTTTTACCAGGGCTATATAATTTTTCATATAAAGTGTTAAATGCAATCTTAGAAGATGATGTAGCCTTTAGAGCGTCCTTACAAAGTTTCATATTTCATAAAAGTTAGAAAGTCTCTCAAGAGTCCCTTTTATGGTAATTTCTTCAATTAGCTTTCCTTCCCCTTTGACATTTCTTGGTTTCTGTGCCAAAATTCGCACCAAAAACCTAAGACAATGTATTACACAAACCTTAGAGCAAAAAAGAAAGAAAATAATAATAATAATAATTTGTGGTCTAGCCAGTAGGAACACAAATATATGACTATATATTTGTTAAATATAATGTATTGATGTGTACCATAGGCTTTTTGGATTTGGGGCCTCTATGGACAATGGAAGAGTAATATACTGTATGAATTATAGTGACACTAGCTCCCAACTTGACTTGATAATATTGGGTGCAAAACCAGTTTATGTGTTGGGTGGGAGGGGAGACTCTATGGTAGGATACAAATAAAACACTAATAACAGGAAAGCTAGTAGTAACAGAGAGAGTCAAATGACAGAATATCATACAGTTTGTTTCAAATCACCATTCTGATGATAGCAGCTTCTAAACATGTTTGAAATATATACTTTTCTTCTTACATGGCAACTAAAAAGTGCAGTAACTGAGGTCAATAATACAAATACTGATTAAATATGACATTTTGCAAAAATGAAATACATGAAACAAAAACAAAATTTAAAACATGTTTTCCTTCAACTCTCCTGTCATAAAGAACATTGAGTAATATTTACATTATATTGATTTTTGAGTTTGAAAATAATACCGTCTCACTTTTCCTGCATGTTGTATTTTCTAATGTTTGTTCTAAAATGACATGAAATTGGTCTTATATTACCACTTGTATATATTACCAGCTTGTTCTCTATGTATGAGAATGTTCTGGAATGCTATAGCAGCCTAAATTGACTCAGAGGGACCATGCCATTGCTCCAGATGAAATGAAAAGATATAATCATGCTAAGTGTAAGCATGGCTAGGGTTGCAATCAAATAAGAGCAGCAAAATGTGGACCAATATGCCAAGCAGCCTTCATTATCAAATGTGCATGAGAAAAACTGTTGTTTATGTGTCTGTAATGAAGAGTACCAAAATCTAGAGCTACATTAGCAGCCATATAATTTAATGAAGTTAAGTAGTTGGTGGGGAAGGACGCCCAGTCACAATACTGGACACAAGTTCACAATACTGAAAAGTGCTGATCATTACAATCATTGCACTATTTTACTGCAGAAATAAAAGTAATGGTTAAATTAATCACTCAAACACAAGAACCAGCGGAGTATTTTGGGGACCGTTGACCATATTGTGAAATGCTGCGTGTTGACAATAAATACATCCAAATGTAATTTTCATGTACAACTTTGTTGCCTGCAAAGATTGTAATGGGAGTTCAATACTAATGGGAGTAGTGTGTGTGTGTGTGTGTGTGTGTGTGTGTGTGAGGGGGGGTTGGGTCACGGCGCCTGTGGTGGTGGGGGTCTATTTTTGTCATGTTCCCCCCCACATCCACCCAACAGAAAGAGAGAGGACTTGATTAGGGACTGGCTTTGTGATGGTAATA
>OMOT01039942.1:0-20974 GCA_900312575.1 Acanthochaenus luetkenii | reverse complement strand
CCAATTTTGTCCTTTGTGACCCAAACACACACTGTAGAGTAAGCACAGTACGTATGTAACTCCGCCCCCATTACCGTAATGCTGCTAGCGGTGCGGCTTTGTAGTTTACCAAAGTCGTACTAAAACATTTTGAGAGCGCCGTGAGCGCGGGTACCACACAAAATCGCTTCGAGGTCAGTAAGCACAACCAGAATTCATCCATACATAAAGCGCACCGTATTATAAAGCGCACTGTCGTTTTTTTTAGAAAATTATAGGCTTTTAAGTGCGCCTTATAGTGCGGTAAATACGGCAAAAGCTGCATCATACGCATTTCTTCGTGTGTTTTCCATAATGGGTGTGTGTGCACGATGTGCAAAATGTCTGTTCAAAACAATCAAACTACCGTAGCGTCTTCCTATGCGTATTATCTCTTCCACCTGTCTGTCTCGCTCTTGCGCTTCCTGATAGAGTGCCCCCCTGGTGGTCGTTAGCCTGTAAAAATCTATAGATTAGCCGCATCATTGTATAGGCCGCAGGGTTCATAGCGTGTGGAAAAAGTAGCGGCTTATAGTGCGGAAATTATAGGTATTTCATTTCAATGGTGTTTTCCCACTGACTATAACATAAACAGTCAACCTCGTTTAGGGTGGAGTAGCAGGAGCATGAAGAATAATCATGTCAAATGCGATAGGTTAAATTGTGAACAATGCAATATGTTGTCTTTCTGTTACACTGGCCCCCACTGAGTCCAGTCCAGGAAGGAAAACTTACTCGAGGCAAGATGAAACAAGATTTGGGTTGGAATCAAAGGGGGATGCTCTCTGTCAAGCCTATTATAATATAATATGTATCATGATTGTTGTGTTACTCTGGTAGCACATGGTGGAATAATATTGTCATAAGTGTTGATCATATATAAATTAATTCATTTTATTCAGTAATTTCATGCCTGCAAATACCATGAATTATCTGTGTACAAGTAGAGCTGAGAGAGCACATTAATTACTACTTTAACTTTGGTCTTGTTCTGTAACATTGTGTAATTGTTATTTGAGCATTTTTATTTAAGTCAAATGTATAAAATACTCTTCACATAACTGTTCAATTAGTGGCAAAGAAAATAGCAGATTATGGACATATGGCTGTTTTATGAAACCGTTTTGTGTGGAGATGAGAGCTGTCAGTTATCCTTATCCGCTCAGGTTAATAGTTACCTAACCATAACTAACCAAAGCTATCAGCACATAAGGTCTGTAGTCAAGTTACTCCATCACTATAGCCAGCTACTATAAGTTTCAGAAGTGGCTCCAGGATACTTTGGTTTGAAATGTTGGAGTAGTGCTGTTGAGAAAGTCCATTGTATTCTACAGAGGTGTTACTTTGTTGTATTGTTGGTTTTAGAGCTGAAACCTGTTTCACAGGTCCGGTTGTATTTTCAGCCATCTTCAATTAGGGAAACGTCTTTGCCTGTCTGCTGCATGTCTGCAGCTAAACATTTGAAGCATTGCTGCCACCTAGCGTTGCCTTTGCACATTGAATCATTGATTGTTGATAAAACCTATCTTTCACATACAACCCTGATACTGCATGAAAATGTAAAGATATGCGACGCATCAACGCTAAAAATCCACGTCAAGGATTTTACATAATCGATTTAGTTGCAGCTCTAGTCTATTTGCCCACGTTTAGAGAAGCCTGATATCTTGGAAATCATCCCTTACTGCATAAGTAGTTATTTTATTGAAATGTTTTCAACGGAAAGTTATTGAGTAAGGAGTAACCACAGGGCAGATGCACAGCTCTTCCTTTTCACCACTTTTCCAAGCCATGTGAGGAGCTGTATGGCTACAAGCATCCCCCCTCGTCCTTTTTCTCCTCTTCCTCCTCTGTCTTGTCTGGAACCTGAGGGCCCAGGCTCAGAGCAAACTGCAGCTCCTTCTCCCAGTGTCAGCCAGATGCAAATCACAGTGCTGTGGGACTAAGTTGCAGCACTGCTGCTGTAGAAGAGCTGCTAAGCTTACACAACTCTAGGACTGAGTGTGTGCACATGAACATGTCTATGTATGCATTAGGATCCCACCCCCACCCTCTTCCAGATCTTCTCGACCGTGTGGGCCTGCTTCACAGCTGCCCTCACCTCAGGCAACACTAGGCTGCATGAGAGCCCTCAGCTCCTCATCCCTTATTCCCATCTGCCACAAACCCACTGACACCTGACCATTCCCTGTCCAGGAGGCATTGGGACAGCAAACTAGACTGTTAGGCACACATGCATACACACACCACCATGTAGGTTAAGACTATATGGTGTTCTATGGGAAACAGATTTGTTTTTGCCCAGCTTTGTGCATTAGCATATTTTGTATACCCTCATTACCTCAGCCAGAGGGATTCTGAAGAGTTTGATGATGAGGCTGTTTATCCTAAACTTCATATTTTGCCTTACATAAGGGCAGTGGGATTTTATTACCTTACAGTAAGGACTAAGTACAGTGTGTGGGTCTAGTAAAGACTGAGCACCAATCCAAAGGAAGATTATTTACATTTCACCTACTCCAGGAGCAGTGCGATTTAATGGAGATGAAGTGACTGTAACCTCTGTTTAAATACAGAGAATGATGGGCCTGGTAGAAATGCCCTTGTCCTGTCTAGACAGCTGCGGAGGTGGTTATGGCATTAAAAGCTGCCTCTGTTCTTTGTGAAACATCCATTTGACTGCCAACGCAATGTCCAAATGACTCGCATTAACCCCACCTTGTCTTTGGGGAAGGGAAGATACATCAGTTTCTGGTAGATTATTATCACAATTTGGTATAGCTCTATACCCAAGTATTTCAAAGGTAGAGATACATTTTTGTACACATAAATACTCTCGGTATTTGAATAATGAGCATTAAAAGTTAAATATCTTTCCTGTTTCCAGGTCCACCTATTTGAGTGGAGTTATTTTGCTAAAAAATGACCAATTATACAGCTGGCAGTATACCTCAGTACTGGTGAACATTGAATCTGCAGTGAGTGTGTCTTGTCTTTGGACCCTTATTATTAGAAGAACAGTGGTGAAGGAAGTGAATATACATCATATGACTTATTTTGTTTTTTCCTGTTCTCCTTTGATAGGATGAATCCAGGATCAAGGCTACAGTGATGGATGTGAAGCCCATTGACCATAAGGAGTACAGCAAGAGGTTGATGATGAACATCAGGAAGCTGGCTGCCCAGTAGGAGCCCATGGTCTATGCCAAGTGTATTGGTTTTGCTTCCTTTTGCAATTAGTTTCCAAGAGTGTTTTTCTTTTACTTCCCTATGACTGACCAGTTATCTGAAGCATCAGAGCTCTAATGGAATACCTTCCTTTGTGAAATTGTGATTGGTGGGGAAACTATTTGGAAACTGCTTTTTTATTATTATTTTCTTTTTTAGGTGTTGGGGAAATAGGCAGGAAGAGGGTCAGTTAAACCACAAAATAAATCATCACTTAAGTCAGCCAGTTGTCATTGAATGTATTGTGATCATGTGGGGATGTAGGCTACTTTAAGCAGAGGGCCAGCACTGTAGCTAACACTCTTCATTCTGACACACTGTCAAAATAGCTGGGCTGGACCTGCACATTCCTGATAAGACCGTTTATTCTGCTCTCCAACTCTTTTTCACTCCCCCTCTCACACACATGCAAACACAAGCAGAGAGGCAGACCTAATGGGAAAATGTGTACTGTATTTATTTAGATACAATGTGTTATCCATATTTTCTATACTTTGATTTCTTTGTTTGTTCTGTAGCTCTGCTTTTGTTTGAACAGTTAATACTGATAATAAATATGTTCCTAATCAAAAGCACTTCTGTCTGTTTTACAATGTGTACTTTGTTGTGCTTGCTAATACTGTATACGTATATCGCTAATGCGGTTATCTGTTTTGTCCTTTATCACAAGCATGTCTCAAAGGACTTCACGGAAAATGAGCCAAGCTAGATCTATCTGAACAACAATCAAAGGAATTGCAGAATAATGTAATACAAACATATGGAAACAGAACAGAGCACAATACACAATATACATTTTAGCTTGACATGGCAAGCCTACCTATTCTATAAGGCGTGGATTAGGCCTACCTATTCTATAAGGCCTAATCTACCCAGCACCACCAGCCTTAGACCCTCGAGGCACACAAGGAAAAACTTCCAAGAAGAAACCTTGGGTGGGCAAAGTCAAAGAGGAATGACAGTGAGTATGACTGAGAATAAGTGGGTTTTGAGTCTGGATTTGAAGATTTCTTCAGAATTTGCTTCCATAATCTTGAGGGAGTTTGGGAGCTCGATAGGAGAACGCTCTACTTCCTGCTGATTTTGTTCTTGATTCTAGGGACCGTAAGGTAGCCAGCTTCCTGTAATCGGAGGGAACATAAGAAATTATATGGTCAGATAAATATGATGGTGCAAGCCCATGTAATGATTTGTATGTTAACAGAAGCACCTTAAAGTCTGACTTGGCTTGAATTGGAAGCCAATGAAGGGAGGTCAGGATGGGTGTAATATGGTCAAATATTCTGGCGGCAGCATTTTGTACAAGTTGAAGGTTTTTGATACTGCAATTAGGTAGACCAGAAAACAAGACCTTACAGTAATCGAGTTGATGAAACAAAAGCGTGTATTACAGTTTCGGCATCTGACATATTTAGCAAAGGACACATTTTAGCGATATTGCGAAGGTGGAAAAATGCTATATTTGTGATAAACCTGATGTGGGAGTCGAATGTAACACCAATTTTTTTTTCTGTGGGACTTTGGGTAATTAAGCAGTCCCCAAAATGTATAGTGACGTCTGCAAGACGAGACCGTTGTGTTTTTGGGTCAACTAACATCTCAGTTTTGTTGGTATTTAGTCGCAGAAAGTTAGCTGACATCCATTTTTTGACAGCAGATAGGCACATTTCTAAATGTGAGAGTTGTGAGTGGTCATTAGGCTTAATGGTTAGGTAAATTTGGGCATCGTCCACATAATGACATTTGATGTTATGGCGGTGCAGCATGTAAATTGAGAATATCGAAGGGCCTAACACTGAACCTTGTGGTACACCGAAGTTAACTTTGGAGCATTCTGAGATTAAATTGTGTGAAACATTGATTTCTATCAGATAAGTAGGACTTAAGCCATGAAAGGGCGGGGCCACGTATACCAACGTGTTTTGATAGGCGATTTAGAAGTATATTATGATTGACTGCTCAAATCAAGTAGGATTAGAATAGAGAAAGGGTCTGAATCGTTTACCACCTTTGTGAGAGTGGTCTCAGTCCTATGGAGAGACCTGAAGCCAGATTGAGACGGTTAAAAAAGACTGACAGATAGTCAGTTAATTGGATAGCTACTATTCTTTCCAAGACTAGAGATAAAGGGGAGATTAGTAATTGGTCTATGGTTGTTAAGGACGCCCGGATCAAGGTTAGGTTTTTTGAGTAGAGGTTAATCACGGCTGTTTTAAAGGCAGAGGGCACAATGCCAGCGGAGAGGGACGTATTCATAATTTTGAGCGAGGTGGGGCCTAATATCGGAAAGAATTCCTTAACCACTTTGGCGGTAGTACTATTTTGGAAAAAAGGATCCGTCTGTCGCAAACTGCAAGAGTTTGCTGGCAGTCTCCAGGGCACAAGATGCTCGTTGAGGAGAAGGATCAGAACCCTGATTCGGCAGTGCATTTGTGATCTCATCTCTAATACAATCCATCTTATTAGTAAAGAATGTTAGAAAATCATTAGCTGTAAATGGAGAGTTAAGTACAGGGGAAGGTTTGTTAAGGAACTTATTTTTGTTAGCATTAATTAGCACTGAGAAATAGGAGGCCTTAGCACGTTTGTAGTTCAATAGGCTATCGTTCCAAGCTTGCCGAAAAAGTTTGGATGAGCGCCATTTTAGCCAGGTTTCACACAACCCCATAATGTCAATACTATGTTCCTTAAGTAGGTCATTGATTTGCAGTGCTTTATTTAAGAGGGATCGAATGTTAATGAACCCGAGATGTATCGGGTGTCATTAACAGTATTGTTAGGGTCGTAACAGTTCGGTTAGATGTGATCTTAATTAGATTAGAGTTTGTTGTTGAATTAGGCAGGGGTCAGTATGAATAACATTATTATGCGCATGTTTGACTAGGCGATGTTGAATAGTGGCACTGTTGAACTAAGTAACACAGCTATCCCTTACAGCGCCAGACCCTGACCTCTGCCTGTTAAAGGTAAGTGGAAGATGTAGACTACATCTTTAGTAACCCTGGTTTTCTCAGTTGCACTATGTTTAGAGGATTTATTCACGGACTGGCCCACGATGCTCCTTATCTCCTGAGGTCTGGCTCAGACGTGCCACAGATTCTCCCTGCAGACTTGACTTTCATATTGTATTAAAGCAGAACATCGGTGAGGCTGTGCCTCCCCATTTTTCTTCTGATAACCATCTCGTTTCTGTTGAACACTGCATCTGTTGCCAAGATGGATGAAGGCTGTCTTAAAATGGTAAAGAAAAGGTATAACATAGAAATATATGTTTCATCTGTGCTTGAAAATATCGGATCGATCTCCCTATATCTCACTGTTGACCCAGTCTATTTCTTTTAACCATTACTTCCCCTCTGACTTCCTAAATGTTCCTATACGTTCTATACATTTTGGAGTGAAATATTGTGGTAGGAAGTGTCAAAGGTAAGTATTTCTATTTATGAATGCCTCTGCCCATACATGTCTGCATGGAAACGAACTGTAGGCTCTGCAATTGTGACTGAATTGAAACATTTCATTCAGTGACGCACAGAGCTGCTGAGGGAAGAAAATAATGTTGCACTTCTGCCAGGATATATCTGGATGTTTCCCTTGGTCTAGCATGTTTATTTACTTTTTGTAAAATGTATTTGATTGTATTTACATCTGGCGTCCTGTAAGCACTAAAGTGAAGTCACTTGGTGATAATCCATCTCTTACACCTGTGTTGTCTAATTTAGATTATGCCGATTACATGGCCCTAGTTAGGTTGAAAATTAGATTGCAATGCATTTATAATTGATTTTGCACTTGTTAGAATGAGATTGGTTGACTAACTGAACTGAATTACATTATGTTGCTCAGGAATATTTTGCACTTGCTATTTTATTAGCAGTAGCATGTCATTATGAGGTCACAAAAACAAAATACAAGATTAGAATATAGTTAGCGGGATGGCACTAACTCTGCTAGGGTTTACGGGTTTGTTTCCTTCCCGTTGCCACCTATGATTAAAATGTGTACACTCGCATCATTTCAAGGCACTTTGGATAAAGGTTTCAAACAAACGGCTTATCTTAGTTTGTGGGACAGAGCAAGAACGTTGTAGAAGATTCAACCATAGGCCTATGTCAGATGTTGACAATGTGAATCAAAGGGACAACTGTGCCATGCAATGTGTATTAGAAAATTTGAAAGGAGAATTTGAACCTTGAAATGTCTGTACATGTTATATTGTTGATACTGTACATAGTTACTAGGTTTTTTCCAAAATCTTTAACGTGGCAGTTGCGCTTATGGCTCTTTTGAAGTATGGCTGTGATCCACCCATGCGTTTCAGGTTTTGACAGTCATTACAAGTTTCATAGTGATGCGGCCATCCCTCTAGAGCCTCTACAGTCATGTTGTACAGTATGTGCATCCATTTTTGTGCTAGTATAATTGATGGGTTATTATTTTTAAAAGCTTGTCATAAGAGCTGTGTGGTATTATTACTTGGGAGTTTGGCAGCCATGAAAAGCTTCATAGTGGTTCAGGCTTCCTTCCCTCCATGGAGTCTATACAGTCATACAGAAAGGCTGTATAGCAAGGGAGCTGACAGCATAAGGGAAACAAGCGTGGGGGAGATAAAGGAAAAAAGGGATGGCATGCATTTTTCATATTTTTATTCACAGTCAATATTCCCCTTCATGCTATTCCCCAGATAAAGAGTCTTAAATATGTTTGGCACCTGCTGTTTCTATAAATATGCGTATTGTCTCCCAGAAAGCCCATGAAGGTGTAAATAAAGCAAAGGTGTGCGCGTACACGTACCAACCTGTATGTTTCCGTGGTATGAATGGTCTTCGTTGAGTGTGTTGTAAGCGCGCGTCGGATCATCGTGGGAATGAAGCAGTTAATCCTGTGTGGTGTCAATTACATATATTCATGGGGAACTGTAACGGTGCCATTAAAGAACATCGATATGTATTCTTGCAGTCCGTTCTGCAGCTAGCTGAACGTGGAATTTGATCGGTGAGGTCAAAGACACCAATGAAAATAATCTGATCATCAGTCTAGTCTTAAACATTATGTGGCGCTGACTCCCCAAATCACTCAACCCCTTGGACGTTGATAATTCCATCATAGACTGCAGCGTCTTTTTAAGGGAGTATTGTACTGCAGATGGTTATGCGTCAGAGGCAGCCGGCTGTGGCTTAGCTATGCCCCTTTTCAGTCTCCTGGTTGTTTGCTGGTAGTGCTGGTGTTTCTCCTTTGGACCTGTGCAGCCCCAGCAGGATGAGACTGTATGCTGCGCTGAGCTGACCAGGAAAGCCCTTGGCCCTGACACGGTGGAAACAAATGGGCAGGCGAAGGACCTCTGGGGTACTGCTGTAATGGATGAGAGTGAGCAGTGAGTGTATCTCTCAAGATTCATGGGGCTTCTGCCTCTCCTGGGCCTGGGGGAGTGTATTTGCTTGTGTGTGTGTGTGTGTGTGCGTGCGCATCAACCAAGCCTAGTCCAGGGACCAGTTGACCAAACACGAGTCATGTGGCTGCGGCACAGCCTTTTTCTGGCTGGCCTAGCCAAGAGATATGTTGGCACGAGAGAGGGAAAGGGTTTCTGGCGCGATCTGTGCTCTGTCTTCCAACGGGTGCAGAAAATTGCACTGACAATCAAATGTCTGGCAGGTGGAAAGCTGATCGTTGCAATAATTGTTGTAATCAAATAAAGTAATAATCAATTGTTGCTTCTGAAAAACGGTACAAATTGAATCTGTAGATACAAACGTGCGCCTGGCCCCTATCCTGTTTCCACTTTAATTGGATTTGGGTGTAGATAGGGTTCGGTTTGCTCTTCTCATGCCCTAGATTATAAAGCCGTGTCGTGAGTTTGTATTGTTATTTTCTGCGCTGTGTCTCCTTGTCGTTGTCAAGACTAGTGGTCCTGAAACAAACACACTTTTATTTGATTCAATTTCAGTTAATCTTCCGGAGTTCTGTCTTTTGTTTCTCCCATTGCAAAATGTCACATTGAAGATGGAGTTGTTTTGTACAATTATCTTGGTAAATATGTGTCGGCAATCTTTATTCCAAAGATTATACACTTTTAGTCACTGCAGTTTCCCCCGAATAATCAAACAGCCCAGGTAACAGCATATTAAGTGGACACGGTGTAATGGTTTGATATTTTTAGGATGGCAGGATAGCTAAGTGGTTGTAGAAGCCTTCTGTAATGGGAATGTCACAGGTTTGATCCCTGGAGTAGTCATTGGCTGGGGTTTGTCTTCCCTACGGCTTGTTTCCGCCCCTCCCTCACTAAATGATAGAAGGGGGAGAGGTGAACAGAATCTGCATTGATTACAGATGAAGTGGCCTTATCACAAACGTCCCGTCCTATAGCCAATCACAGAGCTCCATCATGCCCAGCCTATTAAAAGTGCTTAAAATAGCCTTTTTTTTTAAATTGCACTATGACAGATTATATTAAATATTAACTCTCAGTCACTAAACCCAGTCTGCATCTTATAAGTAGGATTAGGCGTAAACTACTGTATGTACGCTGCAGTTTACAGACTTTTCAGCGCACAGGCTACATCAAGGTTTTCAAGTAAAGATACAGCCTTGAAATGTAATAATCAAAATAATTAGCCTATATTCTGTAAACCTATCATTATGAGACTATATCTTAGAATATTCTTGCAAGCAAATACTCGTTATTGCTGCTGATGTCATCTTAATATTTAGTTGGGTGAAAAATACTTCCTGAAAGGATACTCCTGTGTTTCCTACAGTATTGGGACATCAGCAAAACATCAGTTTCCAGGTCACAAAGGAAAGGAGGAGGTAGTGAAGGAAAGGAGGAAGCATTTTTAGGGTAACGAGACATACCCATTGTGTCGATCCCTAACAAAACGTCCTAAAGCGAGACACTAAACCAGGTACGCCTCTTGCCTGCCTGTAATAGAATTCAACGAGTCCAATCCTCTTCATCTCAAGGGTGTGTATACGAGGGGTTACTGTATGTGTGTGTGTGTGTGTGGCGTACTGTGCAAAGCAGAACTCAGTCTCGGAGATGCTGCGCAGTGGGGCTATAGATGTTTACTTCCCCCCAGACTGTCTCCCCATTCTGTCTCCTCTGAGGATGGTCCGTTTCTTCTTCTATCACATTCAAACAACATAACTTAGGTTTACTTCAGCATAACAGGCCGATATTTTCTCTTATTTTCAAAAAGGACAACAATGCGCCGCTTGGCTCAACACAACTGTCATCACGACGTTTGTGCAGCGTGTCTCGGTCTGTCACAACCTGCACGTGGTGTCATTCCGTCTTCTGTTCCCTTGCCACTGATCGTATTGACTTCCTTGGCTGCACCCTGTTTGTTATGCGTTTGTAGTCTTGTGGCATAAATATCTGCTCTGTAATATTAGAAAATGCCCCTTGAGCACATATATGTGTTTAAAATAACATCTTAATAGGATGTAATTGGATTTGGGAAAGCCCCCGGGCTGGTCGCTTCACACAGCTAATTAGGCCCACAGTTAAGTTTGTGACCTCATCTAGCACTTTATAAAGCCTTAAACTAATATATACTAAAGCCTCAAATGTATTTACTTCCATTTTGATTGAAGAATCATTACATCTTTACCATGATGAAATCATCGGACATGGCAAAAATCTGTCACCACTTTCTCCGTGTTCTCTCCTCCATCACAGATTCAAGGGAATGAATTATTCTTCCTCAATCTGTGATCGCATGATTCATTTTGTGTTTGGTTGCTTAGACACAAGGGGTGGCTCATCTTACCCACAGGTTCAACTTACCCCGTTCTCCCCTATTTGATTGTGAATGGCTTAAAGCTGTCCGTTTGTGTTTGTATGTGTGTGTTTTATTTGCACATCCCTTTTTTTCCCAGCATGCACATTTCCATATGTATTGAGACAGAGAATGGCAGAGGCTTGTCCTGTTGCTGTCAGTTATCAAGGACCAGAATCGGCACCATCGGGGCCTTTTGAATGGTGCTGGTAGATTTTCTTCAGACGCCCATTACATTGTAGAAGAAAAAAATGATATAAAGGGGGAAACATCAAAGATCCGGCACGTCACTGGAATTACTATTCCTAGTATGGTTTTCCAATTTCAAAATATCTTTTGAAGTTTCATGTTGCTCTTTTGTAAACCTGACAAAGGAACCGACACCCCATCCTTTGAGATCCGCTGGTCTTCATTCCGTATGTACAGGTGCGGATGACCTTGTCGGGGTTCTCTTTAATTGGATCACTCATCGCTTTGAGTAAGGGCTGCTCATCAATGAATACCGAGGGGTGGTATCGTCTCAGGAGTTCACTGAAGTGTCACGATAACAAGAGATTAGACCGTGTAAGGAGACATCGCCTCACTGAAAATATTGAACGTACGTCATCTTTCTCTCCCTCCCTTCCTCAACTCTCCCTTCTTGACTCCTTCACATGTTGGGTCTTTAATTGTTTTGAGATGCCGGTGGGTTTCCCTTCAGGCCTGAGTGTGTGATCTGTTGTGTGTGTTTGTCGGACAGACGCCACAGCTGAAGAAAGGCTGTTCCGCATTAGTTCAGAGACCCTTCCTCCCTTCCTCCCTGCCTCCCTGCCTCCTTTTCTCTCTTAACATTTCCTCCACTCTGATTCTAAATGTATAGTATCTCTTTGTGTGGAGATTCACATTTTCCCCTTTTACATTATTCTGTTTGATGTTGCTTTGGAGACAGAGCAGTACAACTGTTCAACATTTCAACGTGTTTTTATATTATTAATATTTTTCATTTCCACATTTGACGTCTCCAGTTTGTGCCTGCACACTCTCTCTCCGGTGTTAATGGGTGTCGAACTGGATTCAAACGCATTCAAACATATTTGTTTGGTTTTCTTGCTGGAAAAACGGTCTGGATGCAGATTTGATCTCCGTGTGAAGTCGACCAGGCCTGGGGAAGAGCCACCCCTTGGTCTCACTTTAGCGTAGTGGGGAGCCCGAAGCCCCGGGCCCTGCTACGTCTCAAGCGGTCCGGCCCACCTGGTGCTCTGGGTGATGCACTGCAGTGACGGAGTAATGTTTCCTGCATCTACACAAACACTCTGAGTTGCCCCACCTACCCAACCAAAGAGCAATTGGCTTATTTACTCACTGTCAGTACAACGTTGACCTGTTTCTAGAATGAAATATAGTTGTCGGGGAGAGCGACTGCGCCGTCTCACTAGCGGACAGAGTGGCTGCACAGGCAGCTTTACTCGAGGCCTGCTGGAGATGATGATTTTTACATCTTTGTACAGACCCTTGAAGACGAGGCTGAATCTGAACCCTTGAGTCATTCATATGAATTCAACGGAAAAGGAAAAGCACAGCTGCTGAGGAATGAAGATGAATTGTAAAAAAATAACCTCCAGAAACGACTTGCACAATTTCTTTTTCACCAGTTCTTCAAATGTGTTATTCAATTTCATTAATATCACCCTCCCGTTTAAAACACTTCCAGAAAAGTGTATTGTCTTCAGATTTTAACTAAGAGGGCATATGTATTAGTAGTTATTAAAGCGTCACAGCGGGGCCTGTTCACAGAGAGCAGGGAACTGTCAGATCCCATTATAACACAAATAAACCATTTACAGATCCAAGAACACAAAATAATTGTGTTGGTGCCATATACTGTGCTGGCAGCTCTTTTGTCAAAGGTTCAGTCTGTCAGTTTGAGAGTTCAATAATGTCTTCAACCCCACAAAATAAAGAAACGGAGCCCGTCGTGAGGCCTTTAAAGTCTCATCTCCCCACTTCTCTGAATTATTCTCACCATTATCATCTTGGAAGAGACAGGACACTGTGCCGCAGACCCGCTACCCAGCTGTCGGTGCCAACACCACGGCTTTTATTCAGCAGATGCCCTGCAGCTATCATTTCACACCATTACTTGCAAACCATTGTGCCTCATGTTTGCCTAATAAAATCAACAAACCGAGGGGGTAGAGGGAAAAGCTGAGGGATGCTTTATGACGAACTCTAATGAGGGAAAATTAAAGTAATGTGCAGCGTTACTCTGAAGAGCTATAATTGAACAAGAGCGTCCGATGCCAAATGTGTGTCTTCGGAGGAGCTCCGGGCAGTGCACGCACGTCTGTGGTGGGAGAGATAACACGGCTGTGTGGGTGGGACTGTCTCCTTCAGCTAGTGGTAGCCTGCACTAGCACCCATTGTTTTTGCCTAATTAAAGTCCTGATTTGGCCGAGTAGTGACCTGTGTGTTTCCTGGCTGCTGTTTGAAGTTTTCGTGGTGAGGGAGCCGCAGGGGGGGATTTAATGGTCCGTGTGTCTGGACAGCATTTGGACTGTTTATCCCATCAGCAGCTGCGCCGTTGAACCACACACGTGACGAGACTAGATGAACATGAGGACGTGTCTTTTACCTGAAGTTGTGCTGGACGCTTTACGGAGAACAAGGTGGCGGGACAGTGTGATACCAGGCCTCAGTCGTAGGCTTCAAAGCCATGTGGGTCAACATCTAAATCCCTGGTTTCATTGCCTGTCAGTTCTGGAATCGACAACAACCCGTTATGACTGGACTTTAAACTGCGTATAAAGGCAGAGGGCCTGCTATTGACCCCCAGATGTGTTCTACACCCTGAGTTAGCCTGATAAAGAAAGCAGTCAGACAGTAATCGGCACAATGCTCATGCCGTGGTTTATGGGGTACCCTGGGTGTATAAACTGCCAGATTACGTTTGGGAATTGGACTGTGGTTTTTAAATTGTGAAACTGACAGTTTTAATAGCGATAGTTTAAAAGCGATTGATTTTCTTCAATTTCTTTCGCCAATAAATTGGATTATGCTTCTATTTTAAATTATTTTACTGTTTATCCGTGTCAAATGGTAATAAATCCCCAGACGTTTATTCTTACCTCAAAGTCAGTCTGGGTCACAGAGTGGTACAGGTGTTCAGAATCACTCTGCTGCTGCTGTACAGAGAGATACTGCAGTGTGCATCAGAAAGAGGAGAGAAGACATGACAGAAGTCATATTAATATTCCACATCACTGAAGTTTTAATATTAATAATTGAACCAAGAGCAAATGTTGCAAAAAATTTCATCCACTTTTATTTTACAATTTACAAATGGTCGTTTTGGACGGACTTCTGCGATCCCCAATTCAACATGTTAACATTGTTTTGCAAGCAGCAAGTCAACCGATATCAAGGTGGTGCATTTATACATGTCCGAATGTTCACGGTGCCTATGAAAATGGTCTGTATGTGATAAATTGTGTTTACGCTAGCAGCAACGCGTGTGTGTGTGCGATAACGACTAAAGCTAGCTCACTAGTTTTCGGAAAACCTTTAGGCTAGTGAATGATCAATCAAGAAAAAAACGACAATTAACAAAACACTCAAAGCTGCTATGTGTAATGTTTTAGGTCAACGAGAATACAAATATATCGGCTATTATTGAGTCGATAGTAGGTTATTCAGCCAATGTTAATCAACAAGCAATATACTCTTCCTGAAGTCGCCCATAATCTCCATGGATGCTGGAAATTGGATGCTGGCAGGACTTCAAATCTACATGACGTAGGCCTAACGCTAGTGACAAATATGATACTATAAAGCTTATACTGCCCCCTACTGCACGCCACCTCTCGCGCACGTTTGAACAATGGATGAGTTAGGGAGTTAGGGCCTTTCACTGTTATTGGCCGGCAGAGTCCAGCAAAAATATCACGTTTTTATGGTTGGAGGTAAAGTAGTCCTGTCCTGGTTTCCGGAGGCTGTATACCGTTTTTCTATAAGCTTTGTTCATATACAGGCAAAGGCAATTCCAGTATTTATTGCGAGACACGATTTACTTCCATTTATATTCATAAATTACACTGGCCAAAACACACATTATCTCACTGGAATGCTTCATTGGTAAACACGATAAACAAACACCCTTCTTCCAAATATCAAAATTGTTTAATGACACACTTTGAATTGCCTTAATTTCTTTCTCCCAGTCTGCCAGTTGAAGTAACAGAACCAAAGAGATGAAGAATGAAGTAGAAACTCCACGAGAGCGAACAAACAAATACGTTTTGCATTCGCTATGGTAATGTGGTCCCTAACAACAAACGTCAACATGTGTAGACACGATTAAATCCTTTTTACGTGGGTTTGCAAGAATAGTTAATTCTGGAAAGGGTGTCTTATCTTGTGTGCAGTGGAGCTGTAAAGCGAGAGCTTACAGTTGACAAAAAGCAAACAATGTTCCAGGTAGTATGTCATTAAAATGAACATGTTGAGGGAGAAATGTTGTCTGATATAGCATTTACATACAGTAATTGTGTCTGCGTGTGTGTGTGTGTGTGTGTGTGTGTGATACTTAGTGACTGGGCAGCAACATGCCCCAGACAGCTGAGACCAGCATATACTGTCTGACTGACAACCCAATGAGAGCACAGTCACCATGTTCTGTCTTCTACCAGCAGCTATTGATTTGGGTTCGAATAAAGGCCAAGAAGGTCAAGTGAGTGGAGGCCATTTTGGATGTACCAAGTAGGAGAGATGTGCATGGGTGAATGATGAGGGCAAGACAAGACCCGGCGGTGATCGATCACAACCGATAATCACAGGTTAGCGTTGAACGTTTCTTTTGAACACTGAATGATCACAAAGGAAACCCCTCTGATTCCCGCCACCACCACACCCACATGCACGTTTGTTGGCGTCCCCACATTGTCATAGCCAAGCGTGGAAACACTGGAGGCATGTGAGTTGTTGTCATCATTGAACTCGGCACAATGTCCTCAAGAATGCTAATTGTGCTGCATTAGCAGGGTGGCGCTTCCTCGTCGCCCTCCGCTCTCCCCGGGCCCCGTGATTACAGAGGAGCCAATACGGAAGGCGGCCCCAGGTTATGACGGCGCTCACATACAGCGACCTTGACCAGCCCCGCTGATCAATGGGCGACTGGGGGGCCAGACTGTTTGTATTGGCAGCCACTGGTCGCCTGGATTGGATTGGCTACATCTGTGTCGCTGCTGTAAATGCTCTCTCATTAACCAAAGACCGTTATAGTCAGGATTAGAAAAGGCCTGCCAAAGCTGGCCTCTCCATTATTGTGACTATTGATTACATGATGGCATTCTTAAGTGACTGTGGTATTGTGTGTGTGTGTGTGTGCGTGTGTGTGTGCGTGTGTGTGTGTGTGTGTGTGCGTGCTTTTGTAAGAGGGTGCATAAACAACAGCAGACATAGTAGTGTAGTGTGTAGCATGTTGACTGCATGGCCCTCAGGATTGTCCGAGGGGAATTGGCTTCTTGCTGCTCATTAGTCTAATGCATGGTTCCTCTGGTGAGAGTAATTGAGCAAACAGAATCGAAGTCTCTCAGGACTGCTGAAGGGGTTTTGAACTCTCGGGTTGAACTTTACTCGCGTTTTCTTCTTGTTGCCTATAACGAAATTATTTCAAATCATTTTTTCAACATAGGCCTACAGAATGAATGATTGAAACCTCAACGATAGCACAAGTATTATCTATTTTCTCCAGTGGCTGGCAAGGTCTACTCTCTGTGTACAGATAGTTCCATCCTGCCGTGGCATCAATTCTGAAATGGACTAAGCCAATTGTTTCCAATGCAACTGAAATGCTCCCCAGAGATGTAATTCTTCTTCTGCATGCTGTAAATTATCTATTATTATGAGAAACATGCCTATTTTCAAATGTTGTCCCCAAAAAAAAGTGCAATGTGTTTCAGGAAAAATAATTGGGAGACGCATTTTGCATTTATGGAATTACAGTGTACCTAAGATGCACTTTTGAATTGTATTGCAGTCAAAAGGAACCACGAAGTAGGCACTCCCCGATATTAAAACATTAGACAAATGAATCAGCTGAAATGCTGAACAGTAGGTTTTAAACAGTTCACATTTGAAAACATCAAGCACTCTTTTATTTTCTGCCTCTATAGAAAAACTGAACAGATCATTTATTTTTCTTTATTTTCATTCAAATTCCCCCTTCATAGGAAAAATGGGAATCCTTGTTTTTCTGAAGTCAAGAGTCCATGAAATGGGTAGAGGAGGGGTGGAAGTAAACTGTCATCATGTTGATAACTCTTCTGAGAGACAAATAATGATCAGGAGAGTCCATGAACTATGACTCGTGGCTGGGAATTAGATACAACCTAACGTCGCTGTTTCATGTCACCTTGTAATGCCACTTTTGGCTTTGGTTTTCACTTCAGTTGAAACATTGCATGGTCCTGTATGGGTTGAGAAAATGTGCGGACATCTTGGGCTTATGAAACCCTTTTCAAAATCCATTGGATGATGTCAAAAATCCATTGTCATCATGCTACAAACCAAACTATTTTTGACATTTAAGAGATACGAGGGTGCAGCTTTGTGTTTTCTCTCTCCTATTGTGCACAATATATTTGTTTGTCTGTGATGATCAACCGTTGGTGTTTGAGTGATCATTTCTGAGTCCTGCGTGTTCACAGGCAATTCTCCGCGACAGTCGTTAGAGCGGCCCCTGATTAGAATTGGTCTTGTGGTTAGCGCATATCATTTCCCTGACCCCATAAACGTAACAGAAGAGACAGAGGTCGAATGATTTGGACTTCTGAGTGGCAGAAGGAAGACCTCTCCCCTCTGGGTTGGAGGCCTCTGTCATGTTCAATGGGTGTATTGCTGACACGTGCTGACATAATGCTTAGCACCGTGTGATGGTGCAGAAAGACATTTGACCTGATCTCTGTCAGTAGTGGTGTGATTATGGCTTTTAAAGCGAGTTGTCCACTCACGCCTCCTTAGTGTGTCACTGTGCCAGGGACCCCATGTCCTATGCAGCGTTGTATGGGGTAAGGAAGGGAATAAAGATGAACCCAATAAATATATGAAATAAACATGATTCTTTTGTGGAATATACCTTTCACTTGATATTGAATCAAAAGGCATTCTTTATTCACTTCACGTTAGAGAAAATTATTTTGTAAATACGACCATAAAGCCTTTTAAACAATCATATTCTTACTAAACGTCTCACTGGTCACTGTTCTCATGCCAACCATGTCAAGATAACAGATGAACCATTATGTACAGCAATTACAAATTAAAAATACAAAAAAAGCAATTTCCCTCTGTCCTCATTTATATTCCACAGTTTTAGGAATCGCCCTCATCAGACATGGCCATGACATGTTTTCAATAGGTATTGACATTACTGCTCATGAACCGGCTGATATATGCTCAGGTCATTTCTATAGCAGTTCTTTTAACAAAACAGAATCCTATAGCACAACAAAGCGCATCAAGTATACGTAAAAAAATGAGAGAACAAACTTCCTGCCTTTTTGAGTGTTGTGATGCCAGAGGACGTGTGCACATGTGAGGTGAGTGAGTGAGTGAGTGAGTCTGTGTGCCTCTGTTTGACTGGCAGTTTAGTGATGTGATCATGAGGTTTTCATTATTGAATTGTTTTTTCACGGTGACACACATAAATATGATATGAGTAAAAAGAAAACAGAGCTACGCCATTTCTAATCACACATTTGATATGCCCCCACAGGGAAAGTGCTGCTGCCACTGCAGCAGTATACAAGACACACAAGAGTCATATTTTTTGAGTACTTTTTATTGCAAAATTATACTTGTATATCCACATTACCTACCCTATTTTAATCAGTGGTGTATTCAGCAGTTTTATTTTAAATAATATTCTAATGAAACTACAAATTTATTTACATAATCCATATATATTTTAATATTCATGTTTTTAAAGCTTAAAACGTGAAAAGCCTTTCCATACATAATTTAGTCATTGTAAAGCAGAGCATATGTTCTGTAACAACCAGTGGCAACAGACTAAACATGTTTACTTTTATAGTTATTCATTATTAATATTGTCTATGAGAATTCTCAGGCAAATTAAAATACAGATTACTTCCTATGCAACACAATCAACATGGTTGAGATACACATTATATTAAAACAAGTAGAATATCCATGTCTTACAGTGGCAGCATCCAAAAGGTCACCCATCCTCTATCTATCCTCCACTAGTATTGCAACAGCCGCAGCATCCATCCTTTCTCAAATGGCGTTGATGGAGCAGAGGTGGCATATTGTCACTCAAATTCAACTATTCAAAATGACTACTTGCCAGCTCACTCTTTGCACCTCTCGATGGCTGAAAAGGGAACCAAATGTCAATTTTCCGAACAATTGCTCTCAGAGGTGGAGCAACAGTACAGCAGCAGTGAAGCAAGCACAGCAGTGAAGCAAGCGCGCAGTAAAACGTGGGAGGTTTAACATTGGCAACATCAGCATATTCCCATCCCGCTACAAGGATGTGTGTGGCGTGTTCGTGCACACATTGGTCGGTGTAAGTATGTGTGTGTGTGTGTGTGTGTGTGTGTTTGAGATAGAACACTGAATGCAGAGCTGTGTTCTGGGCTTATAAAAGCCGATCAAAGGCTTTCACAGAGCATCTTCTTGATTGACTGCACTGGACGGTGTGCATGTGCGTCCCAGGATCTCTGGGCAGAACCAATGCCAGTCCTCAGATGTCTTCCCCTCGCCACAAATGAAAGGCATCGCCTGCCTTCCCCGTGTCCTTGTGGGGGGTTGTTATGGGTGCGTGAGAGAAAAGCGGAGTGAGTCTGTTTGATCTGACAAGCTTGCATTTTAATTGACAGTGATGGGAGGACGGAGGACCCACGAGAAGAAGGACAGAGAAGAAGCAAAGGTGGTTTCCATTTTTGCTACACTGTTCTCCCTTGTTGGTAGAGAAGGGTGCAAAGACTGGAATGAGTCTTTCGGAGAGAAGAGGCATTCGTTACGTTGTGCCACACAATTTCATACAGTTTTACAGACTTTAGCATTTATTTAGAGTTATAAAACTTTGGGAAACAGATGAAACCCCGTATCCCCGTAACCGTAAAGCCCCTAAGTGGGCCTGAAAGTGTTGTAACTGAACTGTTACCAACTGAAGAGAGCTGGAGCTCTTTTTATGCTGCCGGTATTCACAGCAATCTCTGTGGGTTTTTGGTTTGGGGTTAGAAATTCACGGCATCACAGCCGCCCCGAAACACCTTTCATCAGAAACCCAGCTTCATGAAAAGACGTTCCACACTGACTGACTCTACAGAGGCAACCGTTTCAAGCGTTGTCGAAAGGCTGACGGGATAGATGGAGTCTCCCCGTTGAGAGGACTTTGTAAACGAAGTGAGACGGGAGGCAGGTTTTTCGACGAGTTTAACATCTTATTTTTAGCGGCGAAGGGAACGGCACGCTGACATGACTAGTGCCCCGTGACGGAGTGGCACTCACGCCGCTGCCTCTGTCACCGCTGAAGGGATGTGACGTGGGAGCTCGCATCTCCAGGGTACATTTTTACATTTTCACTGCAAACGTCATTACACGAGATGGCAGGCTATTCTTTGCTATTAGATTCAAATGAAGAAAAACACATCTTTACCATTTTTCATTGTCCCCGTGCTCTTTATCCGTCTTTAATCTTTCCATCCACATTTCCATTTGTCACATCTGTCGCTCAGACTTGCCCCGACCCGTGTTACATTTTTTCCTCTTAGCCAGATAACGCTGCCTGCCCTCCACACCATTTTCCATGCCAACTAGCCTTTCTTCATTGCAGTTCGTACGTAGCTCGGAGTCACAGCTCATTCTTAACAGCTCTCCCCTCATATCTTAAGGGGACTCACCTAGTTAAGTAAAGGTTAAGTAAAATAATAAAAAAAGTTGCGGAG
>OMOT01039934.1:0-17417 GCA_900312575.1 Acanthochaenus luetkenii | reverse complement strand
CCCCTTGCCATTTGTCTCCTCCACAGCCAGTATCTCCCTCTCTCTATAATGCGTGCTCTGGTCAGTTTTTGTAAAATATGACAAAGTGAAGTGTGACTGCACAGAGTTCTTCTGTTGGCACTGTAGCCAAATTGGTGTTATTCTGTCTTCAGATAATCTATAAAAGTGTTAAATTAATCTGAAATTAAATCATGGTCAAAAAGTCATTTGACGGTTGGATTTTATGAACACATCCTTAGTGGGGAAAAAGTGAAAGTCAAACAATAACGGTAGACAGAGTCATCTCAGATGATGAGGTTTTAATGATGGGGAGCCAATCAGTCACTTCTCCACATCCCCCAGAGATAAAGCACCACCGACGGTGAGCGGGAACGTTGGTGGAATTAATTCAACATTGTGTGTGTGTGTTTGTGTGTGTGTTGGGTGGATGGGGGTTACGCAAGGTAGAGGAGAAGTCGAAAAAGGGAAAAAGGAAGGAGAGGAAGGCAAATAAAGAGGAGGATAAGGAGAAGGGGAAAGAAATGGGGAAGGAAGTAAGAGAAGAGACTAGAATGGGTTGAAGTGGAGCGGGTGGCAGAAAGGAAGCAACAAGGAGGGAAAGTGGAAGGGAAAAGGGAGAACCGGAGGAAGAGCAGTGAGGGGCGGATAATGACAGACAAGAAGAGGTGGAGAGGGTTTAGGAAATAAGGAAGAGGGAGGTGGAGGAGATGGGATGAAAATAGAATGCTGCAGAGGAAAATGACATGGAGGGGGGGAAAAGACAGATGGCGAGATAGAAGGACCAGCGAGGAAAAAGGTGAGGGAATGGCAAGCGGCAATCATGGAGGAGGAGGGAAGGGTGGGAACGCTCGCTGATCATTGCCATTACAAGCCCTTGCGATTAATTGGTTTTCACAAACACAGATGTTTGCATTTTGCCCTCGGCCCACACTTAACTCCCCACTTTCTTTGCCTCCTTCAGCAGTCCAGATCGTTATCGATCGGGGGAGCCGCTGCCCGATTCATCTAGCTCGCTCCGAATGTCCTGGCCTGCCAGCCTCAATAGGACGGATCAGAGCACCCCGGTCATTGATCCGACTTCCTCCGTAGGAGGCGCATAAAATATTCTTAACAAGTCAATGCACAAAACACACAGACATAAATAAACACAGAGAGACAAATGTTCACACACGCGAATTTAAAAATGGGCTGAAGCATCAACGTCTACCTTCCTGTGCCTGTGCACAACTCTGCACGCTGGCAAGGGGAGAATTCCTGTTTGTTCATTGTTAGGATGCTGCTGATTTTGAAAGGCTGTTGTTGTATCTTACCAAGACCGTATGGAACCTTTGTCTTCATTTACATTTAGTCACACCTGCTTCACTCACGTGCCAAGCCTGTCCTTATACGGCACCACTTAAGGAGTGTGGAAATGCCAAGGTTGCGGGGAAAAGGTCTTGGACAAGTGGTTTTACAGTAGTAGAGAATTAAGCGCTTGGATCTAATGTCATTGCTTCACCTCTCAGTCTCTACAGCTGAAAAATGAATAAGAAAAGAAAGAATACAATAAAGAACCGTATAAGCCGTAGAGAATGTTCCCATGCAAATACTGTAACTCCATGCTAAATATTTAACTAGGCAGCATCTGAAGAACAGATCCTTGGTCAGAAGAACCCAGAATATGCAGCCGTGCAAAGATTATGCTATTTTACACTGAGACTTTGAGACTGAGGATGTACTGGTTCTGTAATGATATCATATCTTCTCTGGTAATATTAAAGCATCATTAAAGTTTGGTAGAGGTTTGGGTTGTGTAGTTACCTCGCCATGATGTTACTCCAAATATAAGATATCTTCAATAGTTGTTCCGTTGATTAAAAACGTGATAATCCAAGATGGTGTTTATTTCTCTCCCTATAGACTTACATTGCACGGAGAAACAGGTCTCAAAGTCACACGTTTAGCACACAAACGGACCCGAACAAAGCGGATTCTGCCAAATGTATGAAATAACAAAACCCGGTCCAGCATTTTGGGGAAATACAAATGTCAACTTCGTGTTGGTTTTATTATTTTAATTAGGGAGAAGATCCGAGACCGAATAACTGTGTGTGTCATTGCGAGTGTAAGAAATGACCTTGGGGGCGCATTATGTAGGAAGCGTAACTTTCTTCAGTGCAAAGTAATACTGCTGTTAATATCTTATTTACCTCACCACTCAATACACTGTTAATAATGCCCCACAGAGCCAACATGTTCATTCATAAAATAATTAGACTTAGGCCTATGACTGTCCCATAATGAAGGCATACGTGGATATGACCTCATGAGGGAATTAGCAACAGTGTCAATTGTTAAATCCCATCTTTAAAACATTTGCCTATAGCTGGCCCTAGCTCCTCCTTCAATCCCTGTGTGTGTGTGTGTGTGTGTGTGCGCGTGTGTGTGTGTGTGTGTGTGTGTGACTGTGTGACTGTGTGTGTGTGTGTGTGTGTGTGTATTTGGTCTTTACTCTGTATTGTGCTACTTTCTGATCATTCTATGCAAAGTGTATCGAGACATTCATGTGAAAGGCACTTTACATGAAGCTTCATTTCATTGCACAACAGAAGTGTCTTCAGTGGAATGATCTTGTTGATTGAACATCATCTGTGATAAATACCCTAGACTCAGCATTATTCTCATCATTATTGTTGTAGCTGCACTCCCAGCACTGTGAAGCGTACTTGGCAGCAAGTAAGGACCAAGCACAAAAACATAATCCAAAGTGGTAAGTAGTTGCTGTGCCTTCATCAATCTTTTAGTGTATGGATGATATGCTGTGTACAATTACAGTGCTCATATTTCCTGCAGCAAAAGGAAGAAGACTGGAGGGGGCCCACCTCCACCGGAGTATACCTCTAGTTAGCCTGTCACCCAATGATGGTCTGCAAATAATGGAGGGTGTCCTGGAGGGGGATTGTTCATACAGGGTATATATAAGTAGTTCGGTGGTAAAGTACTATGTTGTAAATGCATATTTGTTGCGGCAAGCAGCTGTGAAGTGTCTATCTCGTTTACAGTTGAAGGAGATACTATGGTTTTGCCAGAGCCGCCAGCACACACCCTTGCTGACCCCCGTGCAGAGGTCACTGTGCACACAAGTTGCCATGTACTGTACAGTAATCAATGTTTGGTGATAATGTATTGAATATACTGTATGTATTCCACTAAAATTGTTCCTCAGGTGGAGCTCTGTGATCAGGAGGAAACACTTTCTGTGGCCTTTGGGGGTTTAATCATAGCATATGGTGAGATTATGAAGCCATGGCACATGCCTGCAAGTCATAATTATAATAATAATACATTACATTTATAGAGCGCTTTTCACAATGCTCAAAGACAATATGAGATAGTTTCAACAGTGACAGACTTGTGGCAGTCTGCACATAGGCCTAACTGCTTTGAGTGCCCTATGAAAATATGAAGTAATGACTTCCCTTGCTGTGATGTCTTATTTCACAGGAAGAGGGATACCATCCTTATTCTCCTCAGCCTGTGGCCTCCACCTCTAGGCCTTCAAGAAGAACACACATCCTAAGGGTTTCACATTTTCCTTAAGGTGATACTGACATGAAAATCAGACTTTTCCTGTTGATAGTCGATGTTGCGTGTTGGAGAGTGATCACAGAGAAATCTGGTAATCCTAAAACATGTGCTTAGAAAAGGCATGTCGGTATCATACTGAGATGTGCAACTTTTATAAAGCTGTAAGTGAGCCTCACCAAGAAAGCACCATGCTTAAAGCCAATGAACACAATACAACAGCAATATTACTAAAAAAGCACAAGTGTTCATGTCTGTTGCTTAATGAACATCTCAATGTGGTCAACTGATAAATACTCAGTTGATGTAGATTGGAGCAGACAATGTGAGAGACCGATACAACAGAACACGTCATTTAGATTGTGTCAAAAAGACGCAACAAATAAAGAAACGGAAACTGGAGATTGGACAACTTGAGTATGAAAAGAAGATATAACTGTAATTGGTATGTCCTTTTAAAAGCACAATTGTAATTTTATACTTGTTTTTCATCAGTAAACTGAGACAGTAAAGAATGAACACAATCATTTGCAAAAGCTTTTCAGGTGAATTTCACAATACTGGCATTGACATAAAGGTTATATCACAGTATGCTATTTAAAGGGAACCCATTGTGCTTATTAATGGTGAAGAGAAGGGTCCTGTAACAAACTGTCTACTGTGTGTAAATATTTATGTCTGTGCCAAATAATATTAATAGGCTGCTGTGCAACACTATTACAACGCTTTAGTGTACATGCATGCAATATGCAGATGTGCCATCAATCAACTGATAAAAATGAGTGTGCAATAAGAGACCTGACTTCCTATTCACAAAATTGCCCTGATGCTCCCCCAGGCTGCACTGATGAGGATGTGCGTGCAATCAATTGCACCTATCACCCTGGGAAATCCTATCAGAGAATTGATCTGCATGTCATATGGAACAGTAAACTTAGTATGGATTAATAATACAGTGAACTATTAATGTATGTTACCTGCAAACTTATGGAAGCCCTATTTTATAGCCACAGTGGGCACATGGACATGGGGAGACTACAAACATCTAATAATTGTGTGAGAGCAACAACAACCTTGCGAATAGCGCGGCATACAGTATTCGGAATGCAGGTAGCTTCCAGTCGCAAAGAAACGCAATGCAATCCAAACCGCTTGTGGTACCGTGAGCACACGGCCTCAACGATGTGAGTTACATCATGGCAAGGTAACTACACAACCCAAACCTCTACCACACTTTAATGATGCTTTAACTGATAAACACCTGATTGAATTCAATATTTCTAAAATACAAATGTAAAAAATGGAACCTGAATAAATAAATAAATGCTAAATAAAAACAACTAGATATACAGGATGTTTTTGTAAATAATAAGAGTGTAAAATGTGAAATTCTCAAATATTGTCACAATTCTCAAGAGAGTCGTTCAGAACAATACAAATCTAAGCTTAAAAACATGGACATTCGTATTGTTTTGTTGTGGTGAGATAGTGTGATCTATTGTGAGGTTTTAACCCTTTATTACAATGGGAGGCCTGGGTCTTCCTAGTTCACTCTGCAGGCTAAGTCACAGACCATAATATTTCTGGTGTTGTGAATTTGAGCGCAGGTCCTAGCTGTGTCATATCAACATCTCTTTCGTTCACCATTAAATAAAGTAGCAATGCCATTGAAACAATCCTGAAACAGGAAATGGAGGGCTTGGTTCCGTCAGCTCAGGTCTGGAGAGTGAAGCGTTTGATATAGCGAGGGCTTTCATTTCCGAAATGTCTCTAAGAGCGAGTGTTAGCACAGATACTCAGTCAGGCCTTTGAAAGAAGCAAAGATAAATTCAGTCTTACTGGTTTGTTGTGTGGTCCCAGTAGTCCTCCATCAATAACAGCAGTATGCGTCAATACCTTTGCCTTTTTTGTCTTTTGTTGTGGCTCTCTAGCATCATAGCACTCAGTGCCTCCGGAGGTAAAGGTTACAGTCTTTTGCCAATGACAGACAGTTATCCAACAAGGTGAGAAGTGCAATGAAATTATCCCTCCTCCACAAAATCCAATAAGCAGGGGAAGGAATGCAAGATAAACCAGAAAAGCGAGCCAATCCAAACCATGACCTGCAGATGAACAAGTATTCACCTTCAAAAGTGAATTAGTCAACTAAATTCATGCTGTAAGAAAAGAGACCATGTCAGGAAAGTATCCCATAGCAAGCAAGGTAATATATACAAGGTATATTGTATCAAACATTATCCATGTACTATAATGCTGAATGCAAAAATCTATATTTTGCTCATGTGTGTGGATTTCTTCCAGTTTGAACGCTCAAATCAATTCCCAGCATGAAAATGAATCTGCCTATTACATAAATCCATTGCTGCTTCCTCTGATAAATCTGTTTGCCTTTGACAATGGGAGGCTCATGCATTGCTGATTTGTACACAAGTGTATGTACCAATTACTGTATGTTCAATTTGAATGGCTACTTCATCTGTGACAAAAGGTAACACGAGATAAAAACATACAGGTATGCGTCATCGCACCATCCCAGGCACAGTAAATGATGAACTGTTTAGTTCCGTCCAATTGATATGTGATACTTCCTGTCTTAAATGACTCACTTCCTGAAGGCACTGTGTCACAGATTTTCACTACGTAAACAAATGTAACCACGAATGTCCATTCATTGCTTGTACAAACCCCAGATAAAGAAGTGGACATTAGGTCCATGGAGCTGATATATGGCCCATCTAGCTCCTGCAAAAGGTCAGAGCTCTTATTATTTACAACACTGGTGCTTTGTCATGGCTGGGTGACACTGACCTTGCACAGGCCTCACGTCCCTCCGTCTGTCTGGCGGTGTGTGGGTCTTCATTTTCTCGACACACATACACATGTGCACACAGAGACAAACAAACAAAAACGTGTACACACACAAAATACCAAGAGGGTAGCTCTCTGGCCACTGTTGTGACCTTGGTCTAGATTAACAACGGCCCCGGAGGACCAGGCCTCATTTATAAATCCTCTGAGAGATCTACAGTGTATTTTTGTTGAGTACTTCTGTTTCTCGAGTCTTTCCAAATTGATTGTGTGCTAATGGTCTCGGAAGAAACAATACTCTAAAATCTAAAATCTTGATATTACAGCATATCGTTCTCACTGAAAAGCCTCAATGTACTGTATGCTTGTTAGGTACTTGTCTCTACAGGAGATCACATTTTAAAACGGTGGCCGTGCACCAGCATACCCACTTGAACTGTAATAACCATATTCATAAAACTTAGCAGTAACGGCGTGAAATCTATGGCGTGGTAATTTGAAGTGATTCATAAAGTTACCATGGCGGTGGATACTGTGGCGGTATTGTCCACGGTGGCCCGGGTGAAAGCCAAAGAAAATCAACATGAAAATGAAGCGCTGCATATCGAACACCGTCCTGATCATCCACGCCTTGCACGAGCACAACGGATCACAAATTAGATATGTCAGAAAGGCAAAGAAAGTCATTCCTGCCAGCAGAACTCTGTACATATATTAATTTATTTATTTATTGACATTTGAAAACAATTTTCAACTGAGTGAAATGCCCCACACGTGAGGATTATGTATCGTACGTACACTTCCCTGATTAGATCTCATTCAGGACCAATAACGGCAGTTGTAACATGCACTGGCTGTATTACTTTTGGCTGGTCTCATGAATACAAGGTGTCAATCATCCCCGCTATCCCCATTTTATCTATCACTACTGACTACGGACGATGATTTAGGGTGATGATGATGTTGGGATTTGTTGAATGATACTGCTGAGACAAAGCAATCTCAACAAACCGATGCTACATCCTGTCACGATGTGCAAGTCCGCCATGGTTCAGACCGGCTCAAGTTTCAATGTCCCTCAGTGTTGTTTTGATTGGGGACAAAACGTGTCCTTGATGAGTTAACCCCGGCAGAGCCACCCTTTGGATTTATGGGTTGCGTCCAGCGGCCTGCGACACAAAAAAATGGCAAATCAGCATATAAATGACTGTGTTATTTGCGAGTGTTGTGAAAAACATCAACATCGGTCCATTATATTAATTGAAATGGCCCTCACTGAGGCAAACAGTCGGACTAGCGCCAAGCCTTGATAAATGACAGGCTACTGTATGGATATTGTCCTGGCCAATGATATAGCAGAACATCTGAACAACTGCTCCCTTTTGTTTATACTGACCTTGTAATTAATCAGAGGGAGGCAGAGAGGCAGGGGAAAGTGGAAAAGTCGAGGAGCGGGAAGAGGAGGAGGAGGAGGAGGAGGAGGAGGAGAGGGATGTAGCTCCCCTAAGAACAGACAACGGGGAAATCCTGAGTAAACAAGAACGTAGTCGGCAGCGCTTCCACCATGATGTTGCTAAAGAGGTGAAATATCGCAGGGATTTGGGGTTTATCACATACAGCAGGTATGCTAAGAGACAAGGGAATTTAGCTTGCATTTTGTTTGCCGTCAAGCGTTGCACTAGACACATTGGTGTCAGTATCTTGGAAGTTGATGATGCGCAAAAAACACCTACCTGAATCATTCTCACAAGCCCAAATAATGAATTAAACATTTTCAAAGCAATATGCCACCCTACCTGTTTTCAGAACCAAGTGTGTTGTTTTAAAACTTGCTCACTCACTCATAATGGATCCAGACTGTAATTCAGCATTAAGTGCAACAGAATTGAAATCGCAAGAGAGAATTTTCAGTTGGTAGAAGTTGGTATAATATTAGCTTACCCACTCCGGGAGAAAAGGAGATCATTGTTGGCTCTGTCATGCCAAAAGAGGAACAAGCACTGGTGTTAAGAGCGCTAACGAGGATATGCCTGTCTGTAGCCACTCGCTCCCTCAGTCAGACGCAATTATTTGCCCATTCAGTGCACTGACCTTTTGTACAGATTGCACTGGCCTGTCATCGTTCAAACTAACTAAATATCCTTCGCTTCTTTGCATCTGTGAAAGAATAGTTCTTTGCGGGGCACCACATCCTTTTTCGTCAGTTTGTACTTCTCGGACCTCTGCGCCTGCCGCCAAAATATAACGAGGACGGAAGTAGAGCATCTCCTCCGAGTCAAGTGGAGTTTATTTGTATAGCCATGATCACTGTTAGAGTCTCAATGGGCTTCACAATACCCACATTGTGAAAACAACAAATGAAAACGACCCCAGACCCTCAACTGAGGACAAAGGAAACACTCCCACAAGCCGGCCCACTAGCTCAATAAAGGGGAAATATTTTGAGCAGGTTGCAGTGTCTGTCCTCCCTGAAAAAAACTAGCTCATAAAGACAGTAAAGATTCCCTTTTAAAAGAATTTATGTGACTCATAAATACAATTTATACCTCCATATTCACATTCAGGATTGTGAATTAAACTAAGTCGGGGAATGTAAACTCAACACACCTAGAGGTGTTTGCTTATTTCCAATCTTCCATCTGCAATTCATGAACTAACAAGATTCAACATTACACGTCAAGCTATTACTCATTTGCATATTAGCCTAAATCACTTAATTAGCTTTTGCAATCATATAAATCAAAAGGGTGTTACACTGTGATCCACAGAATCATTATCAGCCTTGGTAAAAAAAATGAGCCAAAAAGAATGAAAGAGATAAACAACAAGGAGACAAATTGTTTTTCAAATGGGGGACACTTTGTTTTACATTTGTGTGGAAGGTAATTCACACCGCTTTATGGCTGCTCTTAACCAATGGTGCCAGTTAATCAGGAGGGTATCATATAGAGTGAAATACAAGTTCAATTGGTGAGCAAGCGCACGCAATTCATTCCAGTTCCACAACAGTGGAATAATTGTGGCTGTATTGCACAGACATAATTCAACCATGAGAAAATACATGTATGCACAATCTGATGTATTATAGTAATTTATGATCAGTTGTGCAACATTTGGCCATTGATAAACTGGTAGCTCTCTGGGTGCTACAGTATGTATCCCAACACGTGCAGATTTCCTCTATTCACTCATCCATCCTTCATTCCATTTCCATTGTCTGTCACAGGGTTCAAGCAAGTTCCTCATTGTAACTAATACCTTTGCCAGCTGTAATGTTCTAACGCTCCAAGTTCCCCTGGAAAAATATTATACTATGATACTATTCTTTACAAGTCTATACTTTTCTGGAAAGCCTGATCATTTCCCTTTATAACAATGTCCCATTTGTAATGATCATGCATGTGTGGGATGAGCAGCACAGATGATTATGTGGGTGGAGTGAAATGTGTCAAATTTCCCTGCCAATGTCAAACAGTTTATTCTCCTGTTGGTACTGACTGTTGTTTTGAGTTATATGGGGGATTGGATGTGTTTTGAACGGCACGAATCCGGGCTGGGGAATGGAATGGCATCCCACAGCAACGTGTGACCAGGCTGGTGACATGAGGAGCTGCCAGGCTGTTGTGGCTGCGTATGGATCTTCCACCCGCTACCAAGGCTCCTGACTGTTGTTCGTTCAACGAATAAAGCGTGAAATTGCCAATATGTCCTGTTCATTTTCTATCTCGTTACTGATAGAGAGTCGGTTGTTCTGTTGAGCACAGATAATGGGAAATTTGGCCCATTCAGTTTGAGACCCCACCCGCATTCACCACAGAGTTGCTGAGCACCTCAAACAAGTGATTGTCACAAATGTAGTGTCGTTGTGAAAGGGAATGAATGAGCTTTCCAATTGATATGCGACATATGAACAGGTCACAAATAACCGAGCTATACGTAGGTGATTGAAAACACATTTCCGTCTATCCCTGACCTAACCTGACCTAATAACCGTTATACCCCGATAAACCCAGCCAAATAACAGTTGACAATATGACAGCAAATAAGCAGATATTTGTTTATTATCTTGATACTAAAAAAGTTCCCAGAAAATAAACCCCAATTAAAAACTTGTCCAACAACTCTTGTCCTATGGGGTAAAATATTTCTAATATCGCAAACTATTTACAATAAAAACTCATCATATTGACAAAACTGTCAAAACCGTCCTCAAGCAATTCTCTAGGCACTGGATCAATGAGTTGACGGCCTGCATGTCAACGAGTGAAGTACTGCATGGCTCTCCGTCAAAATGAGGTTTAGGTGTGCAGCAGGGGAATCACATCCGCAGTTCAATGAGGGAGTACTTTTATTTAGCACAGAGTTCGAACAGCAAACCCTGGCAGTGTGAGTGTCACGCTGTACTCGTCCCGGGTGGGGGCCTTAAGTATAAGATGCATAGTTACAGCTCATCACAGCCAAGGTTGGATGTATACTCTGTAGACTTTGGCAAGAATATTTTGAAAATGATTCTTGGGAGCTTTAGATTTACGTGTAGATCTCTCCCAGACTAAAAACAAATCACTCCATATGCATATAGCTTCATGGAGTGGATTGTTGACCTATGACCCGTTTATATCGCCATCAACTGGACCGCACAGATGCAAAGATGATAAATACCATGGCATTTTTAAAATAACGAAACTACCATTTGCCCGGAAGAAGCAATGCTCGGGGTCGATCCTGGGAGACTCTGACAGGTGAGCATGTCCATGTTCTCATGCCCTTGTGTGCGAGTACATCCAGGCGAGTGTGTGTGTGTGTGTATATGTGTTTGTATGTATGTGTGTGTATGTATGTGTGTATGTGTGTGTGCACGTGTGCAGTCCAGTCCAGCCAACCACAGTAATAGATCAGCCCCATCTGGACCTAACACATGGTCCTGACTGTTCAACCTGTCAGGGATGTGAATGTGAGGGTGTCCATGTGTGTGTGTGTGTGTGTGTGTGTGTGTTTGAGAGGCTCTGAGTGGACAGCCAGGAGGAGAGCCTGAAAACATGCACCTGTTATTGCTTCCAAGATAGGAGAGAAATAAAGAAAGATTGGAGAAGAGGAGAGAGAGAGAAAAAGGAGAGGGCGAGAGGGACAAAGTGAGAGAGAGAGAGAGAGGTAGAGAGACGGTGACAGAAAAAGATGGAGAGAGAAAGAGAGGAAGGAGCAGGCATAGAGCGAGAGAGAGGGGTGTCAGCAGAGATGGGTCTGTTTGCCTGTCTGTGCACTTGCCTCTATCTCTCTGCTGTGTCTTTTGTGGATCACGACAACATGATCAAGGCCCAACTTTATTAAGGTGGCAGCTTCTGGCCGCAGTTGAACAGACTGATCAGTTTGGCTTCTCCCTCCGACGCTGCCCTGCCATGCTGCCCATGACTCCGCAAAAGATTCAGCTGCTTGGCATCAGAGGAGGGGCTGGCGGCCACCGAATGGAACGGATTGTGGCCTCGCAGAATGGGGACTCCAGCCCAGTGAATTAGTTCTGGCTCCTCCCGCCTTCTCATCTGCATTGGCACAATGCGGCACTGTGATGTCCACTCCAACTGACACATATCCAACTGTGCAGCAAAAGTTATTACCGCTTTCTATTTGGTAATGTTCATGAACTCACAAGGACAGAGTCTATAAAACAGGAGGGAGGCAAAATATTCACCACTGTTCTCTGTAATCATTTTTGTGTGGACTCCATTTAAGGATGCAGAGCTCGTACAAACAGGGATGGGTAGAGGATAGCCAACCACATTACTCATATCAGTATATAGCGGCTGAGGAGAATAGCCAGGTGCTACAATCAGTGAAATAGAAAATAGAGCTTATTGTTAAATGTTGCTTGCACATTAGACTGTTTCACACTGTGAGGGCCGATCCAGACACACACACACACACACACACATCCTGTACCACCTGCTACCAACCCCCAGCTGAACTCAGGGCAGACTGACAAAATGGAGCTGCTCAGGTGGAACGATTTACCTGTTGAACAGGAGGATACGGTTTCGAGAGCCACCATTCATCACTGGCATCTGACACCATCTCTGGAAAAGTCCTAAAAAGACACAGCAGCACCCAAGTGGGCATCGCTCATTTCTGTGAATGCGGTCCGGCTGTGCTCATGACGTTGTTTTAGCGATGCTGAAATAAAACGTCCAACCTGTTTTGAATATATGCGCACGGCTGGTGTCTCTTCCTCTGACTGAACATTGCCATAAACTAGAAGACAAAAGGAAAGAGTTAGAATCATGTTATATTTCGTACTTAATGACCAGTTTCTCTCATTGTCTTTCCATCCTATCGGTGCTCAAAAAGCCCAAGGAGATCACGCAAGGAGATCATAGAGGCGTCACAAGCAGGTTGTGCAGATTTTCTTAAGTGAAAACACATCGTATATTAGTGGAGGCCTGAGAGGGGTTCAGCAACAGGCCCTAACTGTGTCCCCGAGCTTATCACATCAAACGCTGGTGGGTGAAGGGTCTGTTTCAAAGGCATCAGGTCGGCCTTATGCCTTATCACAGACACCATGACATGTCGTATGCCAACAAAAGAATGGCTTGTGTTAGTGGTTTGTATTAGCTGTCACACTGTGGGCAGATTCTTATTAGGGCAAGACGTTTTTAACACAGTTCTGCGCTGATAGACAAACCATGAAGGATGTGCTCTTTGTGATTCATTGTTGCCTTAGTTTATATCCCAAATCTAATGTGCAACACAGTTTCCAAAAGGTTTTATTTTCTTAATTTGTTCGTTTGCTCTGTCATCGCTAAATGAACCGTTTTCAGCTCTCCTCTGTCGCTCACCGGGCTTCAACCTCTCCACTTAAGCAGCTTAACAGGGCAGTAACCGCACCAGTAGGTGGTGTGGTCCATCCCCAGCTCCAGTCCAGTCTGCGTCATAGAGAGAGAGAGAGACAGGGAGATCTGGGCACTCTATGTGTGTGGCTGACCAAAGCCTTAGCAGAGAGCCAGTTGGCTTACATAGATGACTTGACAGTGTCTGATTTGCTACATGATATGGCCGCCATGGCTGCAACCGAGCCCTCATTTAGATTAATGTTTTTTATTTATTTTCACTGACTAATTTAGAAAAGACAGAAGAAATGGATGTTTATATCCAAAGTACTGTGACTGCTCATGGTGAATGACTGAATGGACAAATAAATGAATCCGCTCTTTTAAACATGTAAACCTATATCTCTGTGTTACTAAATGTCCTATCCTATGTGAAATATTTAGGATGGGTGAACCCTGTGGGAATCAAACTTACTGCAATATGAATGCCCTAATAGTTCCACAGTAATGCTTTGCTCAAGGGTACAACAGCAGTTGGTCTTTACATTGCTTATGACGAATGACTGGACCATTGGAGCAGACGACGTCCCAGTCACACACACACTTTTTTCAACCAACCTCCAGTGCCCTTCATCTGGGCTCTGACACCTGTTCCCATGGCAACACTATCAATAGGGGACCGGCCAGGGTCAGTCTCTCTCTCTCTCTAGTCTTTGCACAGGTCCTGACATTTAGAGCTCTGTCTCACTGTGTACCTGTATACCTGAACATTTTTGTCTTGGTTGTACATTTTCTCATTCTGTCCCTGTCTTTTGCTCTATCTCTTTCTATCTCTCTCGTACTCTCAACTCATGCATGCACATGCAAACATTTGTTTGTGTACTCACATAGACACACACACACACACACACACATTAACACATCATGTTTGTGCCTGTAGCATGTTACAACAATGGAGAGGATATTTAATGCAAAATGGCAGAATTTACTCGTAGATCCCAAACAACTGGCGGTGCCAACAATCATATTAGTTCTCAGGGATGCACCATGCATATTTTCTGCATTATACAAAATGACTCAACCTTAATATTCAAAACAGCTTTTTATCTCTTTGAAATCACCACAAATTAGAGCCAGCAATTTCATAATGGTATTAATTTGCACCCATATACCATGAATTCAGTAAACATCAACCAAAGCACGAGTCATGAATAAAGAAAAAGAGTCAGGGATTTAGTCAACTGGAACTAGACTCAATGAAAGGAGTTAGTGGATTAGCAGAGATGGGCATAATTATGATATGAATGCAACCACATAATAGCTTTTGCTTTTGGACAATAAACAGCTCCTCAACTATAGCTGTTTCATTTTAAAAAGTATGACACAAGAAATTGATGCACTGCTCCTTTTTGTATATATATATATGTTGTTTTTCATTGAATATAATACATTCCAATTAAAAATACTTATAATTAGATAATACAGATATTTAGAGCACACTCTGTTCTCTAGATTGGTGTGTTTGGCACACATTTATGAGTGCTTCTTCTTCCTATACATACATTTAGAAGTGATGAGTAGAAGCATGAGATTCTACTGAGGAATGCACCAAAATTTCAGCTTTTCAGGATTACTAGAAATATCCTTACTACCAGTGATGTAATGCATGTTGATAATCCCATGGGTTTTATTTACATTTATTTATTCACAAAACCTATTCAGCACAAAGGAATGTGCAAAAATACAGATTAGAGAAATCGGAGCTACGGCAGTTTGTCTCAACAGCAGCAAAGTAAATCAAGCCCCATCCACCAATTACAATTAGGACAGAAGAACCAGCTTGATCCTGTGGGATACGCATGTGAGTGCGTGCTCAGAATCTGGAGATGGGTAGGAATGTGTCGATAACGGTGTCCCTTTTTCTCCACGAAGAGCTGGTGTTCTGGCCTCAGCAAACAGGCTCTAATCCCATTCCCAGCGGTACATTGCAGAGTTGATGTGAGTTGCACACTTTGTTGGAGAGAATACCAGTGGCCGTCAGACAGCCACCTGCACCGTGCCTCTGCCTGGGGAAGGGCTGCCAGGCCAAAGCCCACTGATTAGGTTATCTCTGAATCAGATTTTCTCTTCGCTTCCACATGCTTTTACTCTCTAGCTCGTGGGAAGAAGAACGAGAGGAGGACGATCCCGTTATGATGGAGACCTGAGCTGGAAGCACAATAGCGTGTTTTCACTCACTTTAAATGAAAAAGATTCACTGTACCTTTGTCATAAATCAAGGATGGTATGGATGTTGGGAGTTGGGGTGGGGGTGAGGGGTTGTTTGTACATTAAGGTACGCAGCAGCAACTACAGGAGAAACATACTCCTCTTTCTCTTCCCCTGATTAGAGCTTTGACATCCAAAATTTGGACTTTTGCTGAAATGTACACATACAGTGCATCCTAATAAGGTACATATGGACAAATAGGCCGGAATTTACTGACTTTATTCCTTTTGTTATTCCTTTTATTCCTTTTCCTTATTTTTTCTTTTGATATCCCAATTTATTTGTCATTTGTGTTGGATTTTACAAAACTGTAGTGAGACATTTCTGTGTGAAAATAATGTACTGCAATAGGTTTTGTTTTTGTTTGAGTACATTTCATAAAACACGTCAATTTCTGCTGGTTGAATGATTAGAAACGATTGGCTTATAGGATTTTGAAGAGTGGAATATTCCCATTCATTCTTTTAAAAGGAGCGTGCAGTCCACCCCATTTTATTTTTCATACAATACATACTGGAGTTGAATGGCCCTGACTTCCTACAAAGATGGATGCACAATGTTACATTATGGAATTTAGCAGACGCTTTTATCCAAAGCGACTTACATATCATCATACTGTTGGTGGAGGCAGCCATGCAAGGCGCCAACCTGCTCAACGGGAGCAATTTGGGGTTAAGTCACTGCGGCAGATTATTTTCCCTGGGAGGAGCTGGACTCGAACCTTCAACCTTTCAGTTGCTGGGCGGGAACTCTACCTCCTGAGCTACTGCCACCACAATACTATACTACACTATATGATTTTGGTAAGTAATTTATTGAATTTGCTTGCTCCTTCAGCACCTCCCTGCTTCACGTCATGTAGTACAGATTCACACCTAACAGCTGCCGCGGAGCAGCTCTACTGGAGGAACAATGCACCTTGATGGTTGTTGTGGAGGGACGTGTGAGTGTTGCTCTTCCACTTGCGCCACTCTGATTTGTCCCACCAGTCAGGAGATACCATCTGGTGACCCAGCCAGTAACTAGTCCTCGTCCCCAACCTTTAGGCTCCAAATGTCCCAAATGAGCGGTAAACAATAAAGCCGTCCCACACAAATTGAGAAGATTAAGATGGAAAAACATGCAACTGTTTTTCTTTTAGGGTATCCCAGTACCCCAATTTCAATTATTTAGACAAGTCATTTATACCCGAAACCAGGACCTAACTAGACTTGATGGGCTTGCATCATATGCAGCTTAATTTCTATTTTATTTGCAGGTTTGGGTTGGCCGTGGGTTCAAAAGTATGGCTGAAAAATCATATTGTGAATTGATCATCAGATCAGATAGACATTTTTGAGGCTCGACTAAAGCTCCTAATGACAGAGGTGTGCTGATTAATGATGCATCACGCCTTGACGCCTCTCATAGGAGCAGCCAAGAAGCCTGTCAACCCACTTCAGAGGGGTGCCATGTAATGCCTTGCTATCTATCCCCCTTTGCAGAACATTTTGATTATTAAACAGTATGTAGGCTCAGTGGTTTCCATGACATGACTGCCCCATTCCCTGAAGTCTGCCAGTTGAAAGCAGAACAGTGTCATCCCCGGAGGAGCTTAATGATCAACACACACACACGTGCAGTTATGCATGCAAACACACAGACAATCACACACACTAACTCACACGCATATTGATCACTGTCAGATCTGTCTATGGGACTGGAAACAAGCCTCTAAGCAACCCAGAAATTAGGACACTGTTGATTTGTTAGTTAACACTGGCAGGCACTCATCACATGTTGGTACATTCACACACACACAAATACAGACACAGTAATTGACTGATATGGAACAGTGAACAAGGAGTTCTTGTCTTTTTAAAATTATGTCTGGCACTGGGCAATTTTGGAAGGCCGAAAACAGAGTGTGTGTGTGTGTGAGAGAGAGAGAGAGAGAGAGAGAGAGAGAGAGAGAGAAAGAC
>OMOT01039932.1:0-20408 GCA_900312575.1 Acanthochaenus luetkenii | reverse complement strand
AATGACCGTAAACATCTGTCACTGCGCCCGCGTCCTGCGCTACACATTACTCACACCCCAACCCACACAGGTCCTGGTTATACATGGATCTTTCACACAGAGATGTGCAGCACTTATTTTGATACGACTGACAAGGACAAGGCAAATCCTGGCGGCTTCGGTGAACTACGGCGCGTGTCGTGTGCGGCAGGCTTTCTGCCGGTGTCACATGTGTTCACATTCTTTCCCACCTCTCCCGCTGTTCTCCTCCTGTGTGTTGTCAAATAAATCAGGAAAGCAGACGTAAGAATGACCGCCTGAGTGACGGCGAGCTGGTCAGAAGTGATCGCCGTTAACAACAGTGGCTGCTCGGACGTGGCCGTGTCAGGCATTGGATTAGTCACCTCTCCCGAGCCCTTTAGACAAGAGCGTGTTTGTTCCTGCTTTAATGCTGTTATCTTCCTCCCTTCCCCTCTTCGAAGCCGGACACCTAACAGACATGAAAGTAAGTGGTTCTGACAAGGACTGTGCGCAAATTGAATTTTTCTTCCCCTATCCTTTTCGATTTATAATTCCCTCTCTCGCCCTGCAAGCAAACTCGATTTCTGACCCTTTATACGAAAGGCTGAGGTAAAGCAATTAGCATGTGATTCTGTGTGGGTTGCTGGCTTGACAGGCCCGACAGGAGTGCGGAGGTGAAACACTAAAAGCAACGCGGACCAGGGGTGACAATGGTCACTGGCAAGACAAATTCAGTTCTACAGAGGCGAACTCCCAGTCGGGGGCAACAAAGAGATTCGGTCTCGACAGAAAGGTGAACATGAGTGTGAAACGGACTTCAGACAACCCTTCCAAATATGTCTTTGCCTGCGTGCGTCTCTTTGATCAATGCAATTTCCTTACAGCTTCGTCAGGCGGACAGGGCGTCCTTTCACTTTAAGTACACTTTCAGAGGTTCAAATGAAAGTCTAGTTTAGTGCTAAAAGGACGACTTATAGACGAGGTCAACGCCTTGAGGTGAAACCGACAGAGCTGATGAACGACTGTTTGGGCTTCCTTTCAGGTGAGATGCTGGTGTACAATGAAACATATCTAAACGTACGAGAGCAGGGAGCTTGAAAAAGAAGCGTGAACAGCAATCCTGATATATCTGCTGGTGACGATCCAGGCCACATCCAAGTATTAGGATTCATTTGTAGTTTTTTTTTTGCCATACCCAGTACAACCACAGACACAAATCTCCAGGTCCCCCAGCAAGTTTTCCCATCTATCCCATTACTGTATTGCCCCATGCCAGCAGGCTACTGTATGGAGGACTCAACATGACATGAGGTGTGAAGTACATTAATCGGTTGTGAAATGTTCTCTTGGAAACAAGTCACACAAGTTGGCTTCACTGTATAAATAAGACAATACAATACAATACAAGTACAATAATTGTACAGGAACTTGTGGTGACACTGATGTAAAGACACATTGACAACATACTGGCAGAACTTACTGACCTCACACATTGGTACAAGGACCTGACATACAGTTCCACATCACATTATATCCATAATCATTGTATTGTTTACTATTAATGATAATAATAATACATTAAATGTACATAGCGCTTTTCACAATACTCAAAGACGCTTGACAATATTAGAGTTGTAGCAAGTCCTTGTCACTGATGATATTTTGACCCAAGGTTTGGTTTTGGGGTTCAGGAAGTGTCTGATTCTTCACCATGTCATGGCATTATTCTAGTTGTCACTTCCTTTGTAGTGTCCAACATCACTCTGCTTTCTGAACAACTTCGTATGACCAAGCAGCTAACTTTCTGTGGAGCTAGGGGAATGTAGCGGTACAGGCTATTTGCTCCGTGGCCCGTTTTTAAAGCCCTGGACTGTATCTCCAGTGCAAAAATTCAATTTAGGCATTTCAGGCGAAAATGGAAAACCGTAAAGGAGGATTTAGAGTGAAATATATGGCACTTGGAATTCCTTCCGAAAAATAATAATCATGCTGTCTGGTTGGTGTGATATGGATGCGGTAGAATTGATGAGGTCCTCAGACATTATCTATGTGATAACATGGTATATTCTATGCATTTTTTGTTTACCTCTTATCACTGTAATTGCCTTACGGTGTTGTCTGTCATTTTCAGTCTCACCAATTCTGTGATATCAGGAAGGTATTTTAAAAATATCTTTCCCATATGAGGTGGTGCCAAATGTTAAATGAGTCTCAATGGCATATGGTAGAAAGCTTGGTACTCGGGTGGTGTAATGGACATTGTGATTGATACAATCCATTATAACAGTGTCATAACATAGTGAGCCATAGTTTTCTTCCTCTTTGATGAAGGTGGATAATTTTTAGGGGGCACAACGTATACTGCAAAAGGTTTTACTAACATTAACTTGTGCTTTCTACACGTAAATAGTTAACTATAGCTATTAACTATCTCAAAACACCCTAAATAGCTATGATATGACTAATGTAACCAAATCCATTTCTCGAGATGAATGACTTTGTATTTAAAGCAATATTTGATTTGGCAGAATAAAATCACAACCGACTCTGGCAACATCCCCCTCCGTTCAACTGGCCACCGAGGTCGGGGGTAGAGCCAGGGCCAATGTCTAGTCCAGTGAAACGAAAAACATCCATACGGACAGTGGCAAAGGTGCCACACAGTGCACATCCTGCTGGCTCTGCACTATCTGCTCGGGCACAGATGAGAGTCGAACGGACGGGTGGCAGGCCGCGCTGTTTCCCCTGCGAGAGCTTCAGGCCTCTGAACAGAGCAGTATCACGAACGCGCAGCACGCCGTGCACAGTGACCCATATGCACGCGTCCAGAGGCCACTTCCGATAATTAATTTACCGGACCAGAGTGTTTACTTTGTGTGTGCAACTGTACGAGATTAAAAGGAGGTGACTGTTTATCGGACGTCCTTCGATGGTCCCAAGTACCAAGCCTGCGACAGGACAGGTTACTCCCACTGTGTTAAGTGCTTGTCCTGCTCAGTGGCCCAGCAGCCTCTACATTAGTCTCCAGAGATGCGAGCTAATGCTGCATCACTCTGCCTACTCGGCGGGTCGCCGGGGAGAGTACGATAGTCGAATCCCCGCGGCATACCCAGGCTTTGAGCTACATCCACTGCTCAGTGCCTTATTTAGTTTCCACGTTAGGCCTGTAGGCAAGGAGCACTTTGTTTACGCATCAACACAGAATATCTCTTGGCCTCATCACACTCGTACATAAAAGACACAAACAGAGACACTAAAGCAAACACCAACACACATATGCACGCACGCACATACTACTAGTTAGGCGTTGTTCTTTTACGTTATTTTGTAGCCTGTATATTTTTTATTATTGTACTTTCAAAGCAAACACGATGGATTATCCGATCCAATCGCTCCCTGCATATTTGTAAGCTCAAACTAATGCAGACTTCCCTCAAAAGCGTCGTGACGGCATCATCATTCAAAAACATCACAATCTGTATTCCCTGTGCTCACTGATAACAAAGTACTATCAAGGAAGTTGAATGACAATAAAATGGTAATTTTTGCGCCCTGGCTCCAGATGGTGAAATTGTCAGAGCCGTCCTCAATCATTTGACAGACTGGAAAACTTCCTCCCTGGTTTGCACGGTGGCTCCAGCGCTCCCTCACCAACACTTTATGAAGCATGCCAAGTCCGCGTCCCTTTGAATTGACGGCTGGCATTGAGGCACCGCATGGCTGCCAAGCTCTTGACACCGGGACTCAAAAGTGATTGGCGTTTTTCTTTTTTCCATTGCATTGCACATTTTTAGCCCAGGTTTTCCGATGAGCAATAAACAGTGCGTGCCGCTAAGACTTGTTTTAACTTCTTCCCCACTGCTTACGGAAGAGGATCGTGTCATTTCCATCTTCTTTACAGTACTGGTTGCTTTAGTTTTTGTTGATGCAGCGGTTTGTGTGGCTGCATCTTGCCAACACGTTCCACTGCTTCAGGCTGTGTACTTGATTGTTTTCTGATTAAAAACTGCTCTATTTTTTTACTGGAAAGATTCCCCCGACTCATTGGCTCCCATGAATCACCTACAGTGACTGGCACACGGTGGACAGTAGTCGCATGAATATGTGAATATTTGACAACTCAATTAAAAAATGTGAACAGGGTGAAATGCAATAAAAGGTACTTGTGAATATCGGGGGATGTTTTTGCGCTCTCATTATTACCAGTAAGTTCACGAGTGTATAGAACTCGTTCCGCAGAGACTTCTTCGCGAGGGACATTTGAACGTCGTTCTGCCCGGCTGGCGAATTAATCAATATGCTTTCTGACATTTCTAAGGTTCAAAGGGGAAACTTCCTGTGCGCTTGTGTGCGCGCTTGTGTGCGTGTGTACCTTCTACTTGTGCAAGACTGCAATAAAAGACATGTAAGGTTCATCTGATTCAAGAGACAGACTATCCACTGGTTGGTGTTTACACGCAGACCTTCATTAATGAACAGGTCAAATGAATCAGTCAATCTGGAGCCATTGTAAATGAGCCAGATCTAAGCCCATGATTAGATGTTCTGTAGACCATGGTGATTCAACACATCCCTGGGACTACGCATGTTGTGCCAAGGCCTGGTGAGATGCTGGGTAAGAAGGTATGGCCTCAAAATGGATGGCCCTCTCTCAACCAGCCTCCCACGGTACATATGCTGACTTCCTTCACATAAAACAGTTGTCACTCGCCTCCTCTCAGATGAAAGACATGGATTTTTTGACAGTCCCTGAACCGCATCTAAAGAGGGCTGTCTTGCGGCGCATGCCAATGTCTGAGAGGCATCGCTTTTCCATTCGGCGCGTGTGCCAAGGTCGTCGGGCTGGATAATGAGGTTTTAGTGTCCACTGACTCTCCCTTCTCCACTGCTCTATTAGCTATGTACAACAGGCAGATCCAGGTTATTGACTTTACACAAACGCTCATGTTAGCTTTTGGAAATTGAAATTTTTCTTGCGTGCTCTTGTTAAAAAAAAAAAGTTGAGGAAGAGCTTATTTCTTATTCTCATCTATTCACCTTCCTTCGCAAGATACGGCCCATCAAGGTGAGACATTTCATAACACAGAGAGAACTGCTCAATTCTCTGTTAGTTTAGTTCCTGTTTGTGTGTGGTGCATACGGTATATATTTCTGACAGGGCCTATGACAGGTCTTTAAGTTGATCTGAGTAATGTTTAGTGCCTTGCCGTGTGCCTGGAATTTCAACGCTCCACTCAGCCAGTGTGTGCTCGCCTCCCAGCACAGATTCTGCACTGCATAACAACAGTGAGGTTAGCCGGCCAGTGAAAGGGGACGCATTGATGCGTTGCACGGTCACCTTAAGTCCACATTGCCTCAGAACCCCCATAGGCGAAAAAACTTTAAAGAACATTCCCTGCACCTTAGCAGCCCACGTGTGCAGTAAACACGTGTTGCCTGTAGTGAGTATCGATGCATTTGACATGTGCTGACGAAGCAGGTGGATTCCAGGTCAGAAACAGCGAGTCCACCCATATTTCAGAAGAAGGAAACATTCATGAAAGATAAGAGTAAAGCATTGAGCTACACCCATAGTTTACTAAATACAATGCAGAGGTTCTGTTTGGGTCAGTTGTGTAAAGATCATTTTTTGGGCGGAACAGGTACATTTGACAAGAACAACGTTTTGGAGAAGATACTGGTCTTGTGAATGAACATTCAGAATCATTAAAACCACTCTGTTGCTGGAAGAAAGTTTAAAAAGACACTATTAGAATGGCTCCATATTGTTAGATGACCTATGCATAGCAACAAAAACTGGTCTTTGTCAGGGTACACATTTTCTTAGGACATTTTGAATGTTTTACTCTCAAACCATGAAACATCAGCTTCTCCAACGCCTGGCTTTGGAACACGATTTGTGCAGTTCAGAGTTCAGAACATTAAGACATTGAGTTGGATGAGATGGTGCAATAACATTTGAAAGATTGAAACATCAGGAGAATGATCCATTTCAAGAGGTAATTGTGCGATACGGAATGGCTAATTACTACACTACCATTTTAGCAGGCCCTTGTGCTGCTGTTAGAAATCACACCGCTCTCTGCTCCAGCTGTGAAACGTCTGTCAACTGAATGATTGATTGTGGGTCTAATAACTATTGTGCTCCTAATCAGTATAGACCAGCGTGTTTATCTTCAGTTGGCCCTGCAATCGTATGGCTTGTATGCCAATGGCTGTGGCATGTAATTGTACCATAGGCGCTAATGCCTTTATTAATCTCATATTCGTGGTGATTGCTGCTGGTGCTAGATGAGACTGGGCACACTCACTGTGCTAAATCATTGGATGGCGTTTGATAATTCCCATCATGCACCGTCTTGAAGGAGGGCTGATTGACTGAGCAGCTTTTCTGCAAAGAGCAAACCGCTTAACGCAACAGCGGTGGCTGATGGGAATTAAATGCGTATTGTCTTGGTGTCCTTTAGTGTTGCAAAAAGACAATTTTCTATTGTCAGTTGAAGTGAGTGAGGCCTCAGTTAGCTAAACGCTAGCAGAAGAAAAATGCTCGATTATATATCCAAGTGCGCGGTGCACTGAAAGCACTTTTGCTGATGGTGTGCTATGCAGAAGGTCGCTTACAAAACAGAACCGAGCTGCACCTCGTAGCTTCCTGGAAACGTGTTTCCCCCGCTGTATGTGGGGCCAAATTATTGTAATTCATTCAGCTGTGAACTTTTGAGGGGATTACAAGCCAGCCATACAATAATAGCACAATAATAAGCATGTACAACGGCACCACTCAAAACCCTTCCTGTTATCGGGTAGCACTTGTAAGAGCACCACTTCACACATCAAGAGGGATCCAGCATGAACAGCATTTGCTGGCATACTGTATTTAGCTAACTGGAAAAGAAACATTACGCGTGTTAGATTGTACCTCGCAAGAAGTGCCTTTTATTTTTCATAAATACGGTGTGTTCCAGTCCAAAATACGAGACAAAGGACATAGAAATTGGTTCCCCCTCACCTCAGCATCCCATTCTCACCAATAACCGAACCGTTGAAATGGCTGACAGTTTCAAATACCTCGGAGTGACACTGGACAATAGACTCGGCTTTGACCAGCACACTAATGACACCCAAAAAAAGACTATCAGTCATACGCAATCTTAAATGACACTATGTTGCCCCCCTACATCTCCTCCTATTGTTGTACCAGAGCGTTATTCAGCCCAACCTACTGCACTGTTCCACCTGCGTCTTTAACCTGCTATCCGTTACTAACTGCTGCCCGGATAATTGGTCTTCCCACACCCAACCTGGCAGAGCTAAACAATAAGGCCATCGCACGCATCGCAACTTCAATAGAAACCGGACGTCGTACACCCACTCAATCACCGCCTCACCCTGCCGCCCTACTGAGGCGCGGAGGGGCTCGCCTTGGGAAAAGCCTGATCCCCGCCGCCTTAAACAATATGCCTCGCTGAACAGGCCTGAGGGTGTACTGTTGTCTGTCATGGTGTGCTGGTACTGTGTGCTGTTCTATGTGCTGTTGTCTGATGTGTACAATGTGAATTTCCGCTCGGGGACAGTAAAGTCTCAAGTCTCAAGTCCTTAGTGGGCAAAACTTTCTCCAACACGAGAACCTCAAATATCAGCATTTCATATCATCTCTGCATTTTAATTCATCCTGATTATACGATCCCAGAAGTTGTATGACAACAACGTTATCTTTGATGTTATGTGCCACGGAAAATAACAATGTGATCCTGAAAGCGTTTTAGTATAGACACAATTTTTGCACATTTTTACACATAGGAGTACCATTGTGCATGATTTTACTACAAATTGTTTACTTTGGCGAGTCTGTATGTTATACGCTACAATATTTATACTGTTTATTGTCCAGTTTACAAGGCCTGCAGGAAAACAACACATTATACACAACAGCAGACAACACATTCATGCAATGGCAATTCAGAAAATGTACTCAGCATACTTCATTAGTTTAATACAATTCTCAGTATTACTAGCAGGATTATATCCGCCTGTCTATCTATGCTCATAGAAAGGCCAGCATGAATTTGGATCTGTGAGCTTATCACACGTGTCCATATTTCACGATTAGATGGAGTTAGATACCGTTGAATAAAAAACGAAGTCACTAATCACTAATTCTGTGAGTATGTCTTTTTGGACTTTTGGATACAGAAGCGTGTGTCTATGGGAGGTTGGACTACTCCGATTTTGCCAGTGGCAAGATAGACCCGCAGGAATGGAGTGAGCGGACCAGTGTACCCTGTCAAGACAGAGCAGGTGATGGCCATTAAAATCACACCTCTGCCTGTCAAGTTTCTTTCCACGCTCCTCCCGGATGTGGTGATGGCGTTGTTGATGGTGGTGCCTGGCAGAGCGGCAGGCACAGGAATGGACAGCTAAGACAGGTTTTCCAGAGCTATCTATGGATTTCGCCTCATTACCCACCAGGGTCTTTTCCCTAATTGGAGTCCCCGACACCACCTGTCCCAATGACATGCGTCTCCTTGCTGGTTTCTTTCCTGATGGGCTCCGGATCCACCGCTGTGCTTTCTGTCTCCGTTTCCTGGGAGGGGTTTTATTGAGAGGATATAGCATTAGTTTGCCTCGTTCTGCTTTGTCGCAGATGGATTTGTGTTACTCTGGCAGACAATAGTTGGTTCTGCCTTGCTTGATGTCTCAGTCACAAGATGAGGCACTACTGTATTTGAGTGGAGATATATGTTTCTGTTCAAGTTCCATTTTAGGAAGACTTTGATTTAATACCGCAACGTGTCATGTGCCTCCCCATTTCCACTAACAGCTAAGCCCAGTTTCTACAGAGGCGCCCTAGTTAAATAGTTTTTTTTATATCAGGTTTAAAAGTATATTTGCATCATTCCAATTCATTGCCAGTCTCCATCTCTGTCTTTTAATAATTCAGAAGAAAGTATGTGAGGATGAGGCCTCTCCATTCATGCATATGAACCCCCACAGTAGGGAGTACCAGGACCAGAACTACATTTTTATGAAGCCAGTCGTACACCCAGTAACGGTTCACCGCTGTTCGGAGTTTGTGCCGTCCCTTAAATGAGCCCATAAACACCTGCTCCACATGTGCAGGGTCACTTGAGCAGGTAAATGAAAGTTCCATTTAGGGGTTTTGATGGAACGCTCTTGTCGTTAACCTTCAAGTGTAATGGTATTGTGATTCTCGTAATGGAATCACCCCGTCGCACCGTGTGGAACTGGGGGGAATAATATCACCTAGTGGTGTTAGACACGCTGTAACGAGGGAGCGCAGTCACTCAGGTGGAACACAACGGCTCCGTGCGTGTTGTGAGAAAGAGGTGGATGTCATCACTCTTCCACCCTCATGGCTACACAGGCTATTGATTTGGTTTATTGCTTCCAACCCTGCCTATAGGCTACAGCGCGATTGTCCTGAGCGCATTACTCAAGACAATCAGCGATTGTGAAAACATTTCATTTAGGAGGTATTCCATATCGCCTCAAGGTTCAACTTGCAGGGTTCAACGTTAAGAATTTTTACCAACTTGTCAAGTCAGGCCCCTAGTATGTTTTCACTGGCCTAGCCACAAAACTCTCTCAGTGACTTTGAGGCGATGTTACTATGCCGTAACAATTATGGACAAACCATTAAATACAATTGGAGTGCAATGAGAGGTGGAGAAAAACATTACCGCTGACATTCTTCATAGTTTGGCAAGACTTCCAAAAGGGTGTGTCCACTGAGATCACGCTGGGAAGTGGAGTTTGTAATGGAGACAGGAGCTCTACTTATCTGTTAATGTTGACCTGATCGTGTTAGTTGCCAGAACAAAGCATGAACTAATCGCCGGAAAATTAACAAAAAAAAGTGCCACCTTCAGCTGTACACTTATTGGCTTACAAGAACAGTGCACCTACCTGTAGATATCAACGTTTCTGTCGTTGTTCTCTATATATTTTACTTGTGTTTTGTTGCCAGTTGAGTGATGTCATTTGATATGGGTATCTACGGCAGTCAGTTTAATGTAGGACGACTCCCACCACCTTCCTCATAATGTGCGAAAGTATGTTAATCACATAAATAAAGACTCATCGTAGTCGACTGCTCGGTGCTTTTGTGATACAATCAGTGGCACTAAATCAGGCTTTATTGACACGCGCTTGAAATCCTCCAGTAAAACAATCGGTCCAGATAAGAGTTTTCTTTTCACAACTTGCAGATACAAAACGACAGTTTGTCTGACATGATGGAGCAGTTTGAGTTACCATTGTGCGCTGTATACTTTGCATTTCCTGCCAGAAAGCAGTCTGTAGTTTACTGCAATCAATGAAAGTCAACGGTTCCCTGAGCAGTTACAAGGCAGTATCAAGATTGCTGGACAAAATGCGAGTTTTCCTGCGCTTCTAACATTTGGCAGCGTTATTCACAGTGATGAAGTCAATTCAATAAAGTTTTGTTAGGCTCTGTTAGGTACCGTCGTTAGGCCTAAGTCCTTGGAACATGTGTTTCAGTTTTTACAGCGATCATGTCATCAAAGTTTTTACAGGGTGTCATATTCTACATATATGTTAAAATATATATTTTTACAGTTCATTAGTCAATATCTCTTCTTCATCTTTACAATATAAAGGATCCAGTCAGTAAAAGCGTCATCATACTTGTGCTATCAATCATAGAGTAGTTGTCACTTTTCTCAAGTGGTTGACAACTCAATTTAGAAGGAAACTCCTCAGACACTGTTTAAGATAAGATAATACTTTATTTGTCCTGAAGCAAATCTGTCTTGGACAGTGGCTGCTGGATGCATTCAAATGATAAACATAGAATGAAAAAATCATTCAATGCTTTAATGGACAGCGAGACAAAGGAGTGTTACAGATACACTGTTCAGTTTGCAGGGTGGGACTCTGAACTGCCTGCCTGAGGGTAGGAGTTCAGAGTGCAGGACACAGGGTGGGATCGGAGACTTGATCTCCTTCTGTCTGTCTATCAATTGCCCACTCGAAGACAGCTTGAAGTGAGGGGTGTTGCCAGACCCTCACGACCCTTTTAGCAACACTTCCTTGCTCAGTCTGTAGAGGAAATACAGACACTGTTGGACTTTGGAGCAAATGAGTTCAAAACAAGCAACAAACAACAACGCAGCAACACGCCTGTCTGTGTCGCCGCCGAGCGGCACCATCTGTTTGACTTCATCAAACTGTAGACTCTAGGGTAGCGCCACTGAGCTTGAGCCCCAGACAGTTCAATCAGCATCATTTCATCCTGTCAAGAGCAGCACACACTAGGGCAGCTCCAAATCCAGCCTTTTAGGGTTTTGGACCCTGATATGGAAACAAACCAATCTCAATCAATTTTCACACTGTGAACATTAAAACTGACCAAAACTGACAAAATGGCACCAATAACTATGTGTGTATGTGTGTATGTGTGTTTGTGTGTGTCTGCCAATAACTGAAAGCCAGTGAAGTTCCTGGCTCATTAGTCACAGCAGCATCTACATCCCATTCTCCTCTGTAGATCACACTGTCCTTCAAAAAAGCCCACAATTCCCTGCTAGAAAGCCAGAACCTGTACACCTGATGAATAAATATAAAAAGAATAAACTTTATAATAATACATTTTAATTGTACAGTACTTTACTACAGTAAAGAGGTACAAACCACAGGAAATAAAACTATACTAATTAAAAGCCAGTAAACATGGCATGCATTAATTAAAAGCAGGGTTAAAGAAGAATACAATCTGAGAATAAAGTTAATACAAATCATAATTGTCTATTCCTACATCCTATCTGAGGAGAAATCCCTGCAATATCTGATTTTCCACGTCCTTCATGATATTTCCCAGAGGGGCTTGAATGTCAGAGCTGCACCACTGGCTTCAATATTTTCATTTGCATTATTGTTTCTTTCTGCATCGATAGAAAGGACTAACATTCTTCCTCAAAAGGTCAACATCTGGCTATTTTGTTTCCTCCATGTTGGAGCTGTTTACAATAACTAGGAAAAGAATAGAGGCCTGCCACAATTCAGTCAGTAAATACTGTATGGCGTCACTGGGAATGCTGGTTTACCCAACGTGATCTCGTCAAATTTTGTGAAATGACCACTCAAGTCTGAAACTTAGATCACGTAGTGTATACACAAATTACGTGACGATTACGTTCCTCCACCACAAACTGGACTCTGAGGCAACAGGACGAATTGGACACGGCATTTTCACCGAAAAGTTGGCTAACGATTAAGGTTAAGCAAGTAAAATAACCTTAGACTTATGGTTATGGTTACGGTTAGGCAGCTAAAACAAGTTGGTTACGGTTACGGAAAGGCTTCGGTCATGGTTAGGGTTAGAAAAAACATTCCCCCAAAAATTCAAACTTCACTCATGGTAGAAATCTTATTTGTAGAAGCTGTGAATTGAACCCAGGTCATTGGCATTGAAGGCAAATGCATCCACCCATCCATGACCCTTACTTTCCACCGCTCTATTTCAATGTCAGACTACTTCCTGTTTATACTTGTGCCTCCTTCATGTAAGCCTTTCGTGCTTGGAACACATCACTTTGTGCGCACAGAGCACATATTTCAAATGTTAGACTCTGTGCTTATTTTACCCAATTAATCAAATCAGGAGATCAGGCTGGGTTTACCCGAGCCATCGTATTGTACCGTGCACTATCTCATGCTAGAACATGCTCATCTGCCCACACTCCTCGCTTTGGTCGCTTCTGCCTGACAGATGAGGTTGGCTGTTTTCACCCATCTCACATCCCTCCCACTGCTTGTCCCATTCCAGTGACAGAGAGAAACAGCTGCAGGATTGCAGAGCAGGTCCCTGATGTCTTTATCTTAACACTAATTTTCTGCGTCCTTCACATTCAACATATTTTCTTCCCTCAGGCTGTTTCTTATTCTAGTGATAGAAGTCTCCCTATCTGTCTCTCTTTCTCCCTCTCTCTCTCCCTCTTTCTCTCTCAGAGGCCTGGTACCCTTTGTCTCTGTACTTCTCTCATCCCAAGGACTCATTGTTGTGCCAAGATGGAAGCCATAATGAAGGCATCACCATTCGGATGAGGAATGTCTTCATAATCTCATATTGGATGGGCCTTTGTATGTTAGCTGGGAGTGGAACGCTACAGGGGGGTTTCCAGAAGGAAAAGTCCTTGTGTCCTGATGTGACTCTTTTTGCCTGATACTGTTTTGTATTGTGTATCGAAGATGACATGCGACCACATTTTACACTGTCTTGAGAGCTAATAACTAAAAACTTTTGGGAATTTTAGGACAATGCCATCTTTACAAGAATTACAACGTATTGTTGAACCGTACAATCTTTTCAGTAGAATTCCCTTAAATGTTCTGGTGGATGTACTGTAAAATAGTCTGGATCAGATATGACCATGTTCTCCTCAGGCAAAGAGAATCAGTAACGAATCCATCTAGAAATGACCTTGTAGCCTGCTGCCGGAAACCGATGTATGTTTAAAACAGGTAGACCTGAACTGACATTGCCCGGCTTTGTTTGAAGTGCTGGCAACTCACCTGCTGATGAAACCACCATCTGTGCTGCTCATCGCTGAAGGACACACTCCTGACTGGCTGACGGAGTGGGGAGTCCTCTATATGTCCACTGGAATGATGTCATGCTCACACAGATGTATAAAGTTAAGTAGAGTATAAGCTTTACAGGATAATTCCAGACGATTAGGGTCGTCACTCTAGACTCTAGAGTCTAGAGTCTACTAATGCATTTGGGTTGGGGGACTGGTATCACATCTTGGTCTTTGTTTTCTTTGGGAACTCAAGACTTTTCTGTCTATTAGTTATGTACACTCACTCACTCACTCACTCACTCACACACTCACAAACACAAGGAGATGATCCATCGTGCAACATATATAATAATCAGACATACACTTAATGGTCATGGGTCATACGTGGGCTGCAACTACTCTCTTTGGATATGTAATTATCTGAATTCGATAGGTGTTTAGTACATGAAAAACAAGTCATTAGTACAATGTCGAAATATCCAGCCACACTGACAAAAGAAGATTTCAGAGAAGCGCAATAAAAAAAGACATCAAACACATCGACAACGAAGGAAGAAAAGTAATTTGCCGCAAGACACTTCTAAGTCCCAGCCCTCTACACGTGTGTTTATGGATTATTAAAACAACTCAAAACTATTTTTACAAAATAAAAAAATCCAATAACAATAGAGGTGTTTTGGCAGCTTGTCACATTTCTCCCAATGGGAGTATCTAATATAAGCCCATAGTGTAGCATTTCCCCTCATGTCTAAACCCAGTTGCACAGCTCCACACAAGCTCGGTATCAAAGCAGTTCCACTTCAGAGGGGAAACAAACTGTACCTTCTGCTCACTACATACAAAAATGCTACATATCCGTTTTGGTGAAAAGTAATACATTCCATTTCATCATTCACTATTTCAAAAGCATAGAGGATCTCTGTCTGTAAAAGTTCACATTTGGTCAACCAAAGACTTAAGTCACCATCATTTGTTGTAACTTTTTTCTAAAGGTGGGTATGATGATGTGATGTAACTCCAAATATTGGCGAGATATCTTCAATAGTTGCTTCGGAGAGTAAAACATGATAATCCAAAACAGTGTTGATTTCGCTACACATACACATAACGAAGAAACAGGTCTCAACGTCACACTTTTAGCACACAAACGAACGAGAACAAAACGGATTCTGTAAAACAAAATCCAGTTTAGCTTTTTTTTTCGTGTGTTTACGATGATCGGTAAAGGTACTATTTTCTTCATCCCCTCGCTGTAGATATACTGAATATGTCAACCGTCTTTCAACTCGTGCTAGCGAAGGGCCGTGTTAATAACAAACACGTAATTTGTCTCAGAACTTACCTACCGTCTTCTTAATCCAAATAGTAAAATCAGAGAAAGAATGAAATTGACATTGTTATTTCCAAAAAAAGGTGGACGGGGTTTTGTTATTTTATACATCAGCAGAATAGTGGTGTATTGTGATGTTTTCAAATTATTTCTAATAAATGTATATATGTCTATTTAAAACAATGTGTCACCCAACCTTCATTCTACCACTGAAGCTCAACTGAGGCTGTTCTAAAACAAATGCCCTCGCCCTTGACATCCTGTTGTTTAATGCCACAGTCATATATGGTTATATTTGTTTTGAAAGTTCTGCAGTAGCAGTGGCTGTTGAAACGTCCATTTTGACACCAACTCGATGCATAATGACATTTGGTCTTCAACTCATCGGCTTTTGACTGTTGAGAGTTATTCCACTAATCGATATAATCCTATATTTAGTTGAATACACAAGACTAAATTGTTACAATTACAATAACTTTTCATCATTCGTCATCATAGAAAGCTGCACCAGCACTTTCAAGTCTCATTTAACATAAAGAACGCCGTAGTAGCCCAGCAAGCCCTGTGTGGCCAAGCATGCACCTCATTTACATATTTGCTCTCTGATTCGGTTACTTCTGTCGAGTGTTAAACGGCCTCCGACTCCCCGTAGGCCACTTAGTATTCTGGAGCACCGTCTACAGGTCTTCACCCGAGGTCAACCTGGTCCAAAGGACAGCTGGAGGACTGACCTTTGAGAAGATCCTTGGTAAAGTGCCCTTGTGGAGAAACGGGCACCTTGGCTCTCATATTTAAAGGTTAAATGTGTATTAAATGTGGTTGCCCGGATGTTAGTGAGTGAACAAAGTAAAGACGTCATGGCGCACGTGTGCCGGAGATTTCAACATGAAAAAACACGGGGGCAACATGTGTTGTTGTTGTTGTTTGAAGGCCCTCTTACCACAATGTTGCACCCAATTATGTCCATGGTGGTACCCTCCCCTGCCTGTGACGCCTGGAACCCTTACAGGCCGTTAATTACGGCGTAATAACCGTATAACTAACAAGTAAAATAGTAATAACTCTTTGTAGCATTAGAATCACTGGTAACTACTAAGTAATATACAAATGTAAAAAAAAGTGGCTAGGCCTGTTCTGAGGTTTCTTTCTGTTGTTATTTGTGTAGAGTTACTATGGAGTACGTTTGTATACCTATGTGAATATTGTACATAGTCAGTATTGGTATGTCTTTTCTAAAATATGTAATGTATCATTGTATGTATTCTACATTATAAGCGAATGAAAACTTCATGAAAAAACATTGATTGTTTCTACACGTTCTGTAATGAATGTGGAAGGTAAATCAATGGAGACGGTGTGTTTATTCCTGTTTGAACTAGTTCATCGTTCACCTCCAGTACCTTTCTAAGTGTGTGGTAGTGCCACTTATCTAATACAATTACTGGTAAAAGCACCTTTTTTTTAAAAATGTGGATATCACTTAGTAATTACCAGCTATTCTAATGTTATAACTAGTTATTACATATATTTTACCTGGATATTACTACGTTAATTCCAGTCATTACTTCGTAATTAACGGCCTGTAATTTAAAGGGTTACCAAATCATGTCTTATCTGTCTATGTATCTGTCACAGCTTATTGTACAATGGTGTAGTTTTTCTCCTTGCTTTTGCCAATACTCTTGTCAAACTTGTGCTGTTTTCCACAGAGATCTCCTGCCCTCGGTGCTGTTCTGCTGTCAAAAGTTCACCCATCCAACCTCAACCTGTGCGGCGCCAATAAGATGCACTGTTCTGTGTCATCTCCAGTTTGAACCTCTGCTGTGACCCCTGCTTTTCAAAATTGGATTGATTCCCCTGAAAATGTTTCACACATTTAGAGTGGAGTATATAAGATGAAAAATTGACTTACAGTCTTACTTAAGTCTCAAAGTCTCACTTTTAGTGGATTCTGCCAATGTAATAAATAACAAAACCCGACTCAGCATTTACATATCCAAATTAAAAACCATCCGTTGTGCTTCAGTCTTGCCTGTTGATATTAAATGTCAGCTGACTACTTGCCGGTTGTGTTTATTGTGATTTATTTTAACAGACGGAGGGAGCAAGGCGCGCTTTGAGCGTTCCCGTGGCTCAGAGGCGCTGAAATTAACGGCTTAATACCGGTCCGTGTTTTGAATGGTCCAACAGTTTTGAGTGTCCTGATGAAACATTTCCGTTTTGTAGTGAAGCACTTCCATTTTGTTTTGAGATTTGCTTGTGTTTTCTCTATTTGCAGCACGTTTCTCGATTGCAGCATATGTGTTCTGAAATAGGTGCATGTGTTTTGTGCTTTTGCTTGTGTTTATTGCTATTCGCTATTGCAATGCATTTGACCCCTAGCGGCCACCGTATGTGTGTTTAATATGAGCATTGTCTGTCATCAGTTTTGGGGAAATTATTGGAAATGTATTGGACATCCGGATATAATGAATTTGCTGTGTCCAGTTGCTCACTAGGTGCTTTGAATTGCAACACTTCTTCAGAGATGTACACAGAGTCTGGGAAATTGATTTTTTTGTAGCCTTTTCATCTAATTCTAACCCTCCAAAGAGAGTAATCTGTTTTGCAGAAAGTTTACAATTTGCAACACTTGATACACGTAGACTACCCAACCCTGAGAACTAAATCAATCGCTCCTCGTTATTAGAATATATTATCCCATAATATCCCATGGATTTGCTGTGGTGTGACGCCTTTTGGTTTGTGCTGCGTTAGCGTGGGATCCAACATCCAAAGCTTTTATTCCACTGTGTTCTGGGAGGAATGCAATTAATCCTGCATCGATCAGGACTTAATTTAGCCCAGGCGAGGTAGTTTGTAATATTTGTGCTTTGCCTTGTTACCATTGGCGCACTAAATTCATTTTTGATCAATACCCCATTAAAAGCGTCGCTCCTGCGGCAGAGGAGTTTTCCTGGGAGGTGGGGTAGCTCCGGTGGGGGGCGTAAATGTTTAGTAAAGTCCCTTGGGTGACAGGTTGATTGACAGGATGGAAGGGAAATGAGTTTGCGTCCAGGTAAGCGAGTGTAATGGAAAGCGCCGCATGTCGAGTTGAAAGCATCGATTCCTATTATGCCTGTCTACTTGGTGGCCTTTGGCTTCCAGTGGGGACAAATGAGTCACCCCGAGGTGAAAGCGGTAGGTTTTCAGGGTACAGCGATGTACTGAGGTCTTACTAAGTGAAATGTTCTGAATCAGTACCGACCTATAAATTATATATTATATATACATATGATGCATTTATGTATGTGAATTGGTGTGCGATTTCAGTCTGTGACTGCGAAGCACTAATAAACTACTACTACTACTACTACTACTACTACTACTATACAGTGCCATAGTTTTATTCAGTCTCAACCTAGCAGCTCTTTCTTTCTTTCTTTCTTCCTTTCACTGTGATGAAGTGAGTGTCGGTCATTTAACATGTCTGATCATTACATGAAATGCATAAATGCGGTTGGTCAAAGAATATTCCAAATTAACCTCAGTACACTTCCTCATTTCTAACATGTTCAACATGTTTTGTGGTAATAATAATTCCCCCTCCAGCCGATCCGTTCTGACTGTGCTGCACTTAAAATAGAATCCAAATTACACACATCTTCCCAATTTGAAGTCTAATATTACAATAATAATAAATTAGTCATAGTACCATTTATCAACCATTTACATTAGTGTTGATGAATTATTAACATCTCGAGAATAAGTTACCGAAAGGAACATGTACTACTAGTTGAAGGTGATTCATTTTAATTCACAGAGCACAGTGATTGTATTATGGGCCAATGTTAGGAAGCACAGCGGTTATTATTATGATAATATATATCATATATACATTACTTTATTGAACCCTGTAGGGAAACTCTTTTCTCTCGCCCCCCCCTCTACAGGGAGGTCAGAGGTCAGGGTCACCTACTGAGCAGCACCCCTCTCAAACAGTAGATTTGATGCCTTGAATACAGAGACGACCCCATTTGCTCAGAATAGCGGACCAAGACTGATGTATTAGTTATGACTCGTGTTTCAGTATGTAGCAAGGAGCCATGTTGCATTGGCATCCGTATCTAGTAGTTCGCCAGCTTCATTTTTACAGCCATTGTGTTTGCACATTTGGGGTGTTATGCTGTCCATTATTCCAGTCTGCCTTATTCAGTCTAAATTAATGACATACAACACTGATTTCTATAGTTTATTCAAGTGCATCACAGTACCATAAGAGCATATTCTACATTTTTTGCAATCACGCTTTACCCATCGGTCCGCCACCAGTCAAGAATTCACCACTCGCTCGAGGACTGAATCTGAGTATCTCTGATAAAGTTCTCTCTAAAGTCAATCTAGTCCGACCACCATTCTTTAGAATCCCACACATTGACTTTTTTATTTTGTGATATTTTTTTGGTTGCAAAGCTCCCGGGGTCGGCGGGTACATTTTCCAAGGGAGACGGTGAATGTGATTGAGGTGTCAGCAGCTGGCATCTTTGGATTACAGAGACTGTCGGAGCAGCAGGTGGTGCCACAGCCGGTAATGGAAGTCTCATTTTCACTGATGTAGAAAGGCGAGACCCGTGGCCTGATAGTCCTCAGGAGGCTGTGTGGTGTTTGGGGGGTTTTGCAGGTAATAGAAATAATCTGCCACCCACAACTAGGACATCTCTAGGACGAATTAGAGTCGCATTTTTCCAACTGTTATTCAAATGACCTAAACGTAAGTAAGTACAAATATCAGACTTCTGGCAGAGCGCTGTAGGTTGCATACGGCTGTTCACTCTTTCAAAAACAAGGAACTGTCAGTGAGCTAAATATATTAGATAAAGGGGTAAACATCGGCTTTTTGTACTGTCGCTTGGCTGCAAAAACACTTGGATTATGCTGCACGAGCTGTTTAGGGAAATGTTATGCCCCCTTTGGAACCCTAACCCACCTGACCCTGTTCACTTCAATTGTTTGGGAGATGGCTGAGATGGAAGTAATTGTCTCATACGAACCTCAGTGGCGTTTTCGACTGACGTGGGTGTGAGCAGATGACCGATTTTGTTAATTTTGGAGTGAACTGTTCCTTTAAAGGAGTGAACGCGGCAGGCAGACTTCAGTGTTGCCAGACACACTTAGATGTGTTTCATACACATTTTTGTTTCGTAGCTTCCGCCGGCTGCTTGCTGTTTGTGCCTCGCACCACGTCTGTCACGCGGACATGTATTCCGTTAAGAAGAACTTCTTACAGTTTCTTACCGTCTCCATCTGGCTCCCGGTTCAAGTTGCCAGGAATCAACACAAACAGATTCAAACACTCATTTGTCCCAGCAGCCATCAGTTGGTTGAATAGATAGAATATCAGTGTCAACAGCACAGCACTGTTATTCTGTTATTTTATGGTTGTGTGTTGAATTTGATTGTTTTTATTGTTGTTGTTCGTACGATTCGCTATGATTTGCTGCAGTTCAGTCGCCCCCAGTTGGACTGTAGTACAG
>OMOT01039931.1:0-10491 GCA_900312575.1 Acanthochaenus luetkenii | reverse complement strand
ATGTTGTGATTTAACTACTGTCATTTGTATCTGTCATTTGCTGAAGAAAAAAGGGAATGTTGCAATAAAACAATAATCTGAAGTTCCAGACAAAAACACAACACTGTCTGGTAAACAGTTTTATTACTTTGCCATAACGCGAGGACATTAGGGTTTTTATGAATGCATTTACATTGCAGGAACTGCTGCATAAAATATTAATTATTGATGATCTACCCTGACGTGGAGGGGGTATCAAATTGATGAGGAATCAAACAGGCAGCCAAGTCAATCTGCTCAACAAATATTGCCTGTTCTGGTACACCAGGTAAGCATGTAATGAAATTTCTAGTCAAGTCTAAAATTCGTACACAAGAGTATGATAATGCCTCTTCTCTGTTTTGACTGCTCCGTATCTTGCACACACACAGTCCTGAGTGTGAATATAAACACATTGGCCAGGAAGATGCATTCAGTGGAGCAATTAAATGTCCCTGTGTGTCTGCGTGAAAGCGATCAGCCAAATCAGACTCTACAGGTATCCTCTGTGGAGAGGAGGTGGTGTGGATTAATCCAGCCCTGCGTGTCGGAGCTGCATGGCTACTCCACCAGCCAGGACTACTGGGCTTGTTAAAGTTGATTTATTAGGCCTCTGTTTACTCTGGCTTTCTCAGGCAAGGCAAGGTCAACAATAATGGTCCTCTGAATGGGAATAAAACTCGACCTGGCAACATGGCCCCACTTCTTTCCCCAGCAACCCCTCCCCCAACTGGGTTTCCACCCCCTTAGTAACCATGGTATCACCTGGGAAGATGCTAAAGTGGTGCCCCTTTTGTGATAAGTGTTTTTTTTTTAACCTATCCTCCCTCCCTCTACCCCACCTCCATCCCTGCTTGATGTTATGTCTGTTTGTGCGTGTGGAGGTGAACAACCATTACATCAATTAAGCTCTTAATTTTTACATACCCCGAGGTAGGAGGGGGAACAGGGAGACAAAAGAGTCAACTTGGCTTCTACAAACTAAGCCTGATAATAAGGTGCATCCACATATTCGCATGCTGATAAAAGCATGTGCATCCCTCCATGTCTCCATATTTGTGTAAGTCACAACTTATCAGAAGAAGGGTGGAAGGGAAAAACAAGTTTGGTTCTCTATTATTTAAAGAATTGTCTCGTCTTTTATGTCACTACTCAATTTTGAGTTGGCAAATATGCGCACGTCGTGCACACTACCCGGCCATTTGACAACAACGTCTATGAAGCAGTACTTGTAGTCACACAACGCTTGTACATTCAAAGAATGTCTCCCCTTTTTGTTGATGTAGTCTGTGGATTTAGCTAGGGGTTGTTATATTTCAATGTGTGTGCAGTCAATTGCTTCCAAACATTGTGGCATACCGTGTGTTTGATAGAAGTTGATGACAAGATCCTTCACTTCAGGCTCTGTACTCTGTGTTTTGATGTAGTCTGGACCCAGGATGACGGTGATGGCCTTACAAACTTGTTGGATGATAACAGAAACAACTTGTCTCACCATTCCTCAGGAACAACAACTTCATTGATACAATTATCCCACCAGGCATTGGTTCTTCCCGGCCTCACCAAAAACCAGCACTCCTTGTAGGGCTGATAATGCCACTGGATACTGATAAGACCCAATCCGGAAGTGAACGTGGGTGTCTGCTTCGTCGTTTTCAAAAGTCTCCAATTCTGCTCGTCCACACTACGTTTTCAACTAAACATAAAACGTATCAGTGTGGACAAAGCCTAAGTCAGTGCTGCCAGGGGAGGAATAATAAAGGAGAAATAAAGGTCCTCATTAGAGCTCTGCCGTTAACTCTCATGCCCACTGCCCCCTGCACAAAGGCCTGGGCCATGCCATTAGGCCACATGCCATTAGGCCACATGCCAATATCCAAGGTACTGTGTCAGGCAGAGTCTTGCTTGAAAGACTTCATAGTAACAACAAGACTTTTCAGTTAGAGAAAGGCAATTTCACTCAGTTACAACTTTATGCTGTGACTTTATGTGCTGTAAAAGCACATCACAAGAACACTGAATCTCTGAGACACTGTCTCCACAGTCTTCGCTTCGAAGTCCATTGATAATATATTAAGGCAAAACTGATCTTAAAAGAAATCAACTGGCGCACCCAAGTGGTTCAGTCAGCTAGGGTGTGAATCATGTACTTGCAGCATTGTGTGTCGGTTTGCAAACTTTATCATATGGCATCTAATTTTTCTCTCCTACATTTGTCACTTTTCACTATATATTATCTAATGAAACAGAAAAGGCACAACATTTAGCAAAACAAATAAATACTAATTTACTAAAGATTTGTCAAGATCCTGACATGTTGGCACAGAGCTAAGCTCAAAGCTCGTTGATATAGTCATTACCCTCTCAGTGAGGTTGGTGCAGTTGGGCAACTTTAACAGAAAAATCCACACTCACCCATCTTCTTCCTCCATCAAACAGCAAATTAATGCAGTTAATAATAAACAACCAGCCATTTAATGTTTTGCAACAAGCGTTGAACAAAACTGCGATGCCTCAGAGACATACTTGTCAGATTACCATGAATCTCTGTACCAATATGCTTTGTTTAATTTTAAGAAATTAACTCTCGCCTGCAGGACTCCTCCAAGCTCAAATGAACTGCATGTCAATGTATGGCCTCCGGTGCTCCCTCATTCAACAGCAGCAGTTGTACAGCAATCTAAAAGCTCACTGTGTATGTAAATCCTAATTGGAGACAGCAAGCAAGTGTAACGATGCAATTTTTGTAATGATTTCACTTTTCCCTGGTGAAACATTTAGACATAAAAAGGCAAACGTTTCGAGTGTGTATTAAATTTATTTGTTAAATCTTGGTCAATAACACAAAGTAAATAGCTTGGGTAGAAATGTGGTTTTACAGGCTAGTGTGGTTTTAATCTAGAATACGGAAAACGAGGGATACTATGACAAAGCCATCCATTGACTAGACAGCACTATGAAGGAACGATAAAGTGAATGGATCTTTCTGTCACAATACTCACCAGTGCTGCAACTATTATAAGCTCTCGTTACAGTAAGTGGCCATCTGAAATCCTATCTCTCTATTAATACCATCATACAAATTGGCAGAGTTGTATTCCCTGCACCCATAACCACATAACAAAAGTGGAGAGGGGGTAGTTTTACTGTGATGCGATTAATAACTAAGTCCTCACAGTGAGGAGGCCATTAACAAGAGTTGCAAGGCTGCCACCTTTCCCTGCCAGAATTACAGGAACATCAGCAGCAGCTCTCAGGGTGCTAGCCAGCTCCTAATTACCAACCACGGGAACTTTATTCACAACTCCAACACAACGTTTAAACTTTCTCCCTCATGATTACCTTACCTAGCACAATCAAGCACACAAACACACACACATATACACAACATGCACACATTTAGTCTCTCCCTCAACTACAGTCTTCCGCACAAATCATTCCATCTTTAGCAACTAATGTGAAGTGTTTTTTGTCACTGAAGATGTTAAAATTAGTTTAAGCGAGAATTATTCCAGTCATTAGATCATGCAAAACTACAGCTCTTGAAGCGAAACTGCTTTAACACCCCATAAATGCACCACTCAGTCTCTGGCTTTGATGAGGCTTTTGATATGTCTTCACCCCATTAGGCAGTCAAAGGGAATATACTAGCATAAATGAAGAAATGAAATCCACTTCATCCATACAATATCATCTAATCAAAGAGTGCGTTTGACAATGCCTCTACACAAAGGAACGCAGCAGTAGTGCTCATTAGCATATTGTCTACCACATGTATGAGTGTTACAAAGCCTTCTGATTATGGGATTTGATCAAATAAATAATTAAGAAAAACATTCTTTCTCCGGTTATCTGCTTGATCATTCATACCATACATGAGTGGGTGAAAGTTGATCTATGGAAATACCCTTGTAAGTGACATGAACGCACTATCATTGGCTTATTACAGTAGACGGCACATTTATTTATTTCATCAAGAAATAGTGAGAATGAGAATACAAGTGAAAATAGAAATAAAACGTGAATTAAGAATTTTAAGAAGTAAGAATAGCATTCCTATGTTAGCATCTCCATGAGCTCATGAATATGGCCGGGCTTATTCCCGAATCCTGGTTAGGTAGTTGGTTTTTGAAAGACGGTGCAGTGCCCAACAGTGGGTTAATGATTAGATGGCCTTCCTTGACGAGTTCAAGAGCTCCAGTATCTAATGAGCCACCACTGTGGACATAGAAGGGGTACCCGGAGCTCCTTCCTTTAAAGGGAAACTGGATCTGTGCATGATTTAGTGACTGTCTGCCAGGGCAAGGTCCCAGTCATGCTCCCCCAGGCATCATTTTGCAATCCCAAAGTCAGATAAATATTGATGGAAGAGGCCTTTGGTGGCTACGCCATCACAAAGCAAGAAAAATAAAAGCCACGGGAGAGGAAATGAGGCGAGAGACACAAGACCAGATGTTGGACGATTATAGATAATAAATATATAACTTATATCAAAGCTAAAATGTCAAAGTCAATTGCAATACTATATAAAGAAAAATATAAAATCCTTATATACTTAGTATTGTTCCCTTGTAGTACCATGCATCATTTACTGTGTGGAAGTATGGGGAAATACATATAAAACTAATACTAATCCAATCTTCATACTTCAAGAGAGAGCCATAATAATTTGAAATAAAGATTTGGTCAACATTAAAAAGTTTCAAATTATGTATAAAGGAAAACACAATTACTACCTGAAAGTATCCAAATATTGTTTACAAAGAGAAAATGTGAGGAATTTGCACGTTTAAAAAACAATTAGTGAGGACCAATACAAAATAACATTGTATTTCAGTTAAAGGAGTGCATCTATGGAACAGAACTGAAAACATGTAGAACACTAATTATGGTAAAATAAAATAAAATGTATTGAACAAATGTGAAAAAGGATGACCAGAAAGAAACATTGGCATAGGACAGGGTACATAATAGTTGTTAATAATACATAATAGTACATAATAAAGTTGTTTTTGTATTGATGTTGTTTTGTTTTTTATTTTACTTTGTTTGTTTCGTTTTTGAAGTTTGTCTGATGTTACCTTTTGAAGCCTAATATGACGTGTTGTTAAAAGGGTAGGCATTATAAGCAGCAGCTTCAGCCTACACCTGTTTCGGACAGCAGAGGCCGTGGGTCGTGGTGTTGATTTGTTATTAGCTTGTGATATTTGAGTATCTGCCTCCTTTCGTGTAAATGTATTATTGTTGAATTCAGACCGAAATAAACAAATATTAATTCATTCAACAGACAGGAAGCTAAAATAAAGAGATAAGAGTGGAGGAAAATGGAGAGAACCCGATATGTTGAAGGAGGAAAGTTGACAAAAATATATAGGAAGAAAGAGAATTGTAACAGAGAATTACAGAAAAACAGACAGGAACCCCGATACATTTCAGCAGCAGCAACAGGCCTAGTTGTGTAATTGAACCAGACACAACAGTATTGTATCTGTTAATCAGCTTTGCTCGACGGTGTGCTCAGTATCTCCCAAGGAACAACACAGTACATTTCAGTACCGAAGGGAAGTACTGTAATTTTCTGCCAAGCCTTGATAACTTACAAGTAATGAGTTTATCTCCCAGGACCGTTTGTGATTGATACACATCGTTTTAAATCTGCATAGTTCTCTGTGACAGGATCTAATAAAGACAGGTCAGGCACTTTTTCATATTCCTTTTTTCCCCCAACTAATTCTCTGACACACAGGATTTGGCTGTTGCTGCTGTTAATTGTATCAGTGCACACACCAAGTGCTTTACTCCCTCTGCTTATCGTGTGCACCACTCCCCAATTAATGTCCCCTCCTCCTCCCCAAACCTTTTCTCATCCCTTCATCCTCCCATCAAACCTTTCCATCAAACTGAACAGACCTTCATAGTGAGGCATTCTATGATGATGTAGCTGGCTGAGATCTGCTATGCTAATTAACCAATCACATGGGTTAAATGTTGCACAACAGACGCTGGTATACAGTAGCATCACCTTACCAAGCCTATTCCTTAACCTCAATTATTAGGCCTTGTAGATAACACAAAATGATGCTTGCTAACAGAATCATCTTAGTCGAATAGAATTTGTGTTCATTTGTTGCTGGAATAGGATCGATACAAATACAAAAAACTATGACCAACTAATTATTTTCCACAGTAGGTCTCCCTACTATGGCCTCCCTTATTGTGAGCAGAACATGTCACACAACATGACACACAAAAGAAGCCAAGGATGCACAAGAACAGTTGTAATTCATTTAGCATTCTGTGAATTCCTGACTGCATTGAATCAAGGTTGAATATTATCGTTTATGATTATGGTGAATTGGATAATGTAAACTATTGTGCCGAGCTAAAGGCTTAAATCGTTTCCCAGTGTTCCACAGAGAGTGAATATGTGGCCTGGAATGGACAGGTATTATCTATCAAACAGTTATATATTTAAGCATTTAAGTATGTTATAAAATATTTAATATATTGCTAGAATAATGCCCAAATAAACGTAATAGTGTAATTTGTAAAGCTCTGAATGTTTGGGATTTTTCATCCAAAAACGTAAGTATATCAATTATGGACAGATACATGGCCAAAAGTTTAAGGACACCCCTTCTAATTAGCGGATTCCGCAATTTCAGCCACAACCATTGCTGACAGGTATATAAAATCAAGCACACATCCATGCAATCTCCATACAAAAACATTGAATGGGCCGTGATGAAGAGCTCAGTGACTGTCAACGTGGCACCATCATAGGATGCCACCTCAGCTTGTCAAATTTCTGCCCTGCTAGAGCTGCCCCGGTCATGGTGAATCATGTGAAACCAGCTGGATGAATCTGGGTTTGGCAGATGTCAGCAGACTGCTACCTGCCCGAATGCATAGTGCCAACTGTAAAGTTTGGTGGAGGAGCAATAATGGTCTGGGGCTGTTTTTCATGGTTCGGGCTAGGCCCCTGAGTTCCAGTGAAGGGAAATCTTAACACTAAAGCACACAATGACATTGTAGATTATTGTGTACTTCCAACTTTGTGGCAAAGTTTGGAAAGGGAAAGGCCCTTTCCTGTGGTCCATACAGTCTGTCAAGATCTTAGTGGAAGAACTTGACTGGCCTGCACAGAGCCCCAACCTCAACCCCGAGCACCTTTGGGATGAATTAGAACGCTGACTGCGAGCCAGGCCTAATCACCCAACATCAGTGCCCGACCTCACTAATGCTCTTGTGGCTAAATGGAAGCAAATTCCAGCATCTAGTGCAAAGCCTTCCCAGAAGAGTGGTGGCTGTTACGGCAGCAAAGGGGGGACTTTTCCCCCCAACTTATGGTGATGTAGTGTATATTGACCTTTTCAATTTTATTCTACATGAAGCCTTTATCAGGCTGATAGTCTTTTTGTTTGTTATGGAGGGCATAGAAAATGTCTAAACAGAGGTTTTCCAAGTGGATAGCAGAGATGATTGCTATGGTATACAGGTCCAGGTATGGAATTGAGGGGTGAGCCGCTAAGTGACATATGTGCTGTAGCAATGAATTCTGGATGAAGTTCTGGGACAAAGTTCAGGATGACGAGGGTTTATATATGGGGGAGGGCATTGTTGCCCTACATTATACTACGTCACATGTGACTTTGTTGGTATAAACACTCGAAGTGTACACGTGCAAGACGGAAAACATCCATTGTTAAGCACTGCCTCTGGGGTCAGAGAGAAATAAATATTCTCCAATGTTCTCCAATCTGATCCGCGGTTACAACAAAAACCCATTTCATCCCTGGAGCCATCAAGACATAATCTTTCTATTTTTTTGATAAAAGGAGATGTAATTCTTATTATCTAATTAATCCTGTCTATGCCCAAAGGTTATTTACTTTGTTGAAAGACCATTAAAACACCTGCATCCAGGAAATAAAATAATGATTATCTTAATTTGCTCCAATTCTGGAAAGCAGTGCCATAAACAAGAACTGGCAATATCAGACCCTACAGACAGAATCCCAAAATTAGGCAAATGCTAATAAGAGAGAACTTATGGAAATGTAATAGCTCCAAAAGCAGTGACAATAATGTACTCATTGTGCCCACATGACACCCCATAAACAGAGAAACAAAGCATTCATTTGTCAGAGTGAAATTATTACTATTTAACTGATTCAAACGTGGAGCGAGGAATTGTTTTTGTTTTGTTCAGGAACTTAATGTGTCTATTACAGCACATCGTAAAGACAAACTGATTCATCAAAAATAAATTAAGGATGTTAAGGAGCTTGGTGTGTCTGTTACAGCACATGAAAAGACAAGCTCAAACTCAAGGAGAGATTGAGAAGAGTATAGTTTAATCATGAGTTCAACTGCAGAGGTGACCCTTCCAAAGATGGCAGGCAATATGAACCATTGCTCAAAATACTGTGAATCCCATTTGTGTAAGTATCCCATTTGAATTTAATTCCATCATACAGTAGAATGTTGTGACAAGCTAACAAATCGCTCCAGCCAACTTCAAAAAGCAAACATTTTGTAGCGAGCTATCCATACATGAGGACTTAAAATATTCTTACCACTATTCTCTTAACATCCATCATACCCACCAATATGTGGCATCACACAAGCAGCACAAAATATCGATCTGTCGTTTTAATTAATTCTTCAGTTTTCTGAAATCAGCACCCAATCGACAAGCGCAGGGCGCTTGTTGAGGAATGTCATAGATATCACTATGATAATTTTTAATATTAAACTCCACTTTATCTGCAAATGCCATTCGACCTGCAACTGCACATCATCAATATTCCTTAGGCAGCCCAGTAACAAGATTCATGTTTTATAATAAAAGCCTGCTTCACCAGCTCTGGCCTGGCACCTAAGAATAATATCATTCTAGGAAGTGTTTATGAACCCAGAGAAAGATGGCCCCATGCCATTGTTCACTGAACAAAACAAAAAGCAACAGAGAGTAATCAAAAGAAACCGAGAAATACTGAACTCCACTCCCTCCTCTTCAAAGGAATAACTAGATTCAGAGGGATAGAAAATACGTAGCCAAAGTTTGAGCTGCTTTACTTACTCCTCTGTGTCTATTTCCTGCAAAGCTCAAATGGCCAGCAGCAATGTGTCTGACCAGCATATTTAAAAAGCCTCATTTAATGTTAGCAACTTAGCATTACTCCAGGGAATAATAAATTAACTTGATAATGAAGTGAAGCTTCCTAGAATGGAATGTTTCTCAAGTCCCGGCATTTTTATTATTATTTTCCCCCTCTCTCTCCTCGCTCTCTTACTCGACCAGACAGAATCATATTTTGTCTGTGTGCATTGCACACATGCTGATTTCAGCGTGGCATGAGCTGCATTCTTAGGGATTTCCTTAGCTTTGTGCAAAAAACTAATAAATCTAAAATGCCTGTCCTTCTCTCCCCATGCTGGGGATTATACCTTGACAGAAGCCATGGTCTTACATGGAGAGAGGATAATACCATGGAAATGGAACCCTGCCTCTACTACATCTAGACTGCCTGTGAGGGAGGCAGTGCTGAAAAGGCCACTAGAGCCGCTGATGTCTCTTTAGGTAAGGGCTAGACACTGAAACTCAGAGGTATTACTGTCGTTAACTTAACCTGCTCCTGCAATGATCTGTTAAAATAATGAACTGATCATGCAGCCTATAGGGGGCGGCAGTAGCTCAGGAGGTAGAGTTCCCGCCCCGCAACTGCAAGGTCGGCTCCTCCCGGGAAAAATCTGTCGTAGTGTCCTTGAGCAAGACACCTAACCCCAAAATTGCTCCCGTTGAGCAGGTTGGTACCTTGTATGGCTGCCTCCGCCAACGGTATGACATGTAGGTCGCTTTGGATAAAGGCGTCTGCTAAAATGCTGTAATGTAATGTGTAAGTCGCTTTGGATAAAAGCGTCTGCTAAATGCTGTAATGTAATGTAATATAGTGTATATAGTGTGCAAGGCTTCTTAACATTGATTTTCTCCTTTGTCACCCCAACAGCATAAGCCCATGTTAATGTTTTATATCCTAAAAGTTCACCAAAACATAGACACTACTAGAGAACACATGTACAAGTGAAGGAGTGTCTAAGGCAGGGGTGCTCACACTTTTTCAGCATGCGAGCTACTTATAAAATGACCAAGTCAAAATGATCTACCTACTACAAAAATGTACATGCCGTTTGCGCATGCGCAGTGACCTCAGTGTCAGAAAAAGTACACACCGCCCGTCGCTACTACCGATTGGATGGTTTAGTGAGCTCCTCGGATCGGCCCCGCCGGGGTCGGCAACGGTCCTGGCGGAGCGCCGAGAAGACGATCAAACTTGACTATCTAGACAGGAAGTAAAAGTCGTAACAAGGTTTCCGTAGGTGAACCTGCGGAAGGATCATTACCGGGGTCGCCTCGACGGCCGTGCGGCGCGCGGCTCACTGTCTCCCGTACCACGCCGAGGGTCAGCG